>JABMCL010002484.1:387500-390000 GCA_018857735.1 Alviniconcha marisindica
GCTAAATGTTGGACGGACACACACACACACACACGGACACACACACACATACATAGTCTGCCTCTCTCCTGTCCCATTCCCCCCTTCTCTCTCTCTCTCTCTCTCTCTCTCTCTCTCTCTCTCTCTCTCTCTTACACACACACACACACACACACACACACAGTCTGCCTGTCTCACCCCCTCTCTCCTATTCCCCCCCCTCTCTCTCTCTCTCCCTCTGCCTCTCCCCCCCTCCTCCTCTCTCTCTCTCACACACACACACACACACACAGTCTGCCTGTCTCACCCCTCTTCATCCCTTCTCTCTCTCTCTCTCTCTCTCTCTCTCTCTCTCTCTACTCTCTCTCATCACACACACACACACACACACACCACACCACACACACACACAATCTGCTTTCTCAACCCCACCCCTCACCCCGTCTCTCTCTCTCCCCTTTTTCGTTCTTCCACCTGTCTCCCTTCTTCCTCTCGCGAACTCTCTCTCGTGTCTCTCGTTTCTAGTCTTCCCCCCCAAATTGCACGTTCAGGGAATTCTTTTCAATTACGGAAGATACTGGCCGTGACGTTGTCATTATCTCAATCTCCACTACCTCTTCATCAAGATCTCCTTTTCTTGCCCCCCCCCCCCCCCCCCCCCCCCCCCCCCCCCCCCCCCCCCACCTTTCCTCCTCATCCCCCCCCCCCCCCCTTCCTCCCTTCTTGCTTTTCGACTAGCGTTCACCCACGTAAACAAAACAATCGTTTTTTAGTACGTCACTGTCCTTTGCGGGAAATTCGGGTAAGGCAGAGCAGCAGCAAGAGCAGTGCTGTATATACCCATTCCAGTCAATGTGTTAAGTATGATTTTCGCGTGTCCGACCAATGGTATAATAGTATAATAATGGCTGCCAGTGTTTGGGATTTTTAACGTGATGTTGACGCGTGCGATTGCACACGAGGGCTGTGCGGACACCGTAAAAGAGTCAATCTGCACCGGAAGTCGACTCTGGGAGAAAAATCCCTTGCGGCACCGGGGACTCGAACCCGCGTCAGTATTACCGCGCCTGGCTTTGCAGTCGGACGCCCTACCCACTGAGCTATCCCTGCCCCTGGTTGCTGCCTGTTTGCTGCGTTTGTACTGGTAAACCAGTTTGTAAATGACCCACACACACCGTCCGCTTTTGTGTGTGTGTGTGTGAGTGTGTGTGTGACGGAAAGAATGGAAGGAAGGAAGAAGCTCACAGGACAGACCCTGATGGAACATTAACTGATGACAGAGAAACACTGTCATCATCTTTCTCAACATTTTCCGAATTGAAGGAGTAGGACTTTCTTTTTACCCTATGCCTTAATCCCCCCCCCCCCTCCCCCCGCCCCACCTCAAGATTTACTCTGTTTAAGGTTTTCCAGATCTATAAATATTATGCCTCAACAATCATTTACTTGCTTTTTCCAACTACGCTTCGACACACCTGTGTGTGTGTGTGTGTGTGTGTGTGTGTGTGTGTGTGTGTGTGTGTGTGTGTGTGTGTGTGTGTGTGTGTGTGTGTGTGTGTGTGTGTGTGTGTGTGTGTGAACTGATTGAAATGCGGATTTAACGTTTCCATCTACGTTTCTATAGTTTTCGGAGCGTTACTTAACTCCCTTTGTTGATCTGACAGTGGACCAGGCTGCATTCTGATCACTGCATGTTTTTATTTTATTTTATTTTTTAGATCAGTGATTAAGATAGCAACCTTTTATTCATAAATGAGGAGTGTGTGTGTGTGTGTGTGTGTGTGTGTGTGTGTGTGTGTGTGTGTGTGTGTGTGTGTGTGTGTGTGTCTGTGCGCGCTGCGTGCGTGCGTGCGTGCGCGTGCGTGCTTGCGTGCGTGTGTGTGTGTGTTTCCGTCCAACATTAATCTGATTTTTAGCCTGATGTTTGCACAGAAAATCCGGTAAACGGTGCTTAAACATCAGGCTCAAAATCAGATTAATTACACCTTTTTGACATTGTCTGCCTTATTAAGTTGAACAGTATTCTTGAAAAAGTTTACTTTAGTAAATTCAACCCTCAAAAAAAGAAAGAAAAGAAAAGAAAAGGCAAATGCCTGTGACAAAAAATCTCAACGGCCTGCATGTTCCTTAGAGTTTTATTTAATTATGTCTCCTTTCATAAAAGCAATTATGGCCTTGGCTGTCGCTTTGTGTTTATGCCAGCCGCAATCATGGCACATTTGCAGGTTTCCCCAACATGGAACTGGGGTCAGTGGGTGCTACAGCCAGGCTACACCGCTAAGAAGAAAGGCATCGCCAGCAACCCTTGCGTTAAACACGTAACGAGAGGCGGTGAATAATTGATGGATGTATTTCCATCGTGCAATAGCTCGGAGATGAAACGGACACACATTCGTTTTGTTTCTTAGTTTTGAAATCACTTTGGCAAAACTAGGTTAACAAAATTACTGAATTTACTGGGGGGGGCTCAGAGAGAGTGAGTGAGTGAGTGAGTGAGTAGAGTGGTGTGTGTGTGTGTGTG
>JABMCL010002484.1:392500-397500 GCA_018857735.1 Alviniconcha marisindica
GGAGGGGAGGGAGGGGGGAGGGGGGAGAGAGAGGGGGGGAGGGGGAGGGAGGGAGGGAGGGGGGGGGGAAAGGGGAGAGGGAGAGAGAGAGGAGAGAGAGGAGAGAGAGAGGGGAGGGGAGAGGGGGGGAGGAAAGGGGGGAGGGGGGGGGAGGGGGGGGGAGGGAAGGGAGGGAAGGAGGAGGGGGAAAGGGGCGGGGGAGAGGGAGGGGGGGAGAGGGGGAGGAGAGAGGGGAGAAGAGCAGAAGAAGACAGGGGCAGACAGACAGGGCAGGGCCCGGGCAGGGACAGACAGACAGACAGAGACAGAGACAGTGTTGGTAGTTAGATTGTTTAAAGTCTTGGGCAACTGCGGGGGACACAGAAAAGAGAAGACAAGGGGGAGGGAGAGAGGGGAGGGGAGAGGGGGGGGGGGGGGGGGGCTCAGAGAGAGAGAGAGAGGAGGAGAGAGAGAGAGGGAGGGACCCTTTTTTCAGTTGTGTACGCTTTTTTTCTTTCACCCCTTTTTTTGGGGGTTTTGGGGGGGGGGGGGGGGGGGGGGGGGGGGGGGTGGGGGGGGGCATTTGGAAAAAGTGATATTTGCAGTCTCTTAACTGACTCTTATTCATACACGTACAGAGAAGTCATGATTCTGAATTCACAAACGAAGCGTCCTCAAAACCGGAACGCAGATTCTAGATGATCAAACTCAAACCCGACGCTGTTTCCAAGAGGCAAACTATAGCTTTAATTCTGATTGGCTAACCACGTCCATGCTCACCTTTCCGATTGGCCAACAGCGTTGCTGCATTTAGCAAGAGGCAGCTAGTCGCCTCAGCGTTGCTGCATTTAGCCAAGAGGCAGCTAGTCTCCTTGGCGTTGCTGCATTTAGCCAAGAGGCAGCTAGTCTCCTTGGCGTTGCTGCATTTAGCCAAGAGGCAGTCGTTTCAGCGTTGCTGCATTTAGCCAAGAGGCAGCTAGTCTCCTTAGCGTTGCTACATTTAGCCAAGAGGCAGTCCGTTTTAGCGTTGCTGCATTTAGCCAAGAGGCAGCTAGTCGCCTCAACGTTGCTGCATTTAGCCAAGAGGCAGCTAGTCTCCTTGGCGTTGCTGCATTTAGCCAAGAGGCAGCTAGTCGCCTCAGCGTTGCTGCATTTAGCCAAGAGGCAGCTAGTCTCCTTAGCGTTGCTGCATTTAGCCAAGAGGCAGTCGTTTTAGCGTTGCTGCATTTAGCCAAGAGGCAGCTAGTCGCCTCAGCGTTGCTGCATTTAGCCAAGAGGCAGCTAGTCTCCTTAGCGTTGCTGCATTTAGCCAAGAGGCAGCTCGTTTTAGCGTTGCTGCATTTAGCCAAGAGGCAGCAGTCTCCTTAGCGTTGCTGCATTTAGCCAAGAGGCAGCCAGTCTCCTTAGAGTTGCTGCATTTAGCCAAGAGCCAGCTAGTCACCCTAAAAAAACGTTGCTGCATTTAGCCAAGAGGAAGCTAGCTAGTCGACTTAGCATTGCTGCACTAAGCCCAGGGGCTGTCGACTTAGCATTGCTGCACTAAGCCCAGGGGCTGTCGACTTAGCATTGCTGCACTAAGCCACTGAGGCAGCTGTCGACTTAGCATTGCTGCACTAAGCCCAGAGGCTGCTCGACTTAGCATTGCTGCACTAAGCCCAGCGGCTGTTGACTTAGCGTTGCTGCACTATCCCCAGAGGCTGTTGACTTAGCATTGCTGCACTAAGCCCAGCGGCTGTCGACTTAGCATTGCTGCACTAAGCCCAGGGGCTGTCGACTTAGCATTGCTGCACTAAGCCCAGAGGCTGTCGACTTAGCATTGCTGCACTAAGCCCAGCGGCTGTCGACTTAGCAATGCTGCACTAAGCCCAGAGGCTGTCGACTTAGCATTGCTGCACTAAGCCCAGAGGCTGTCGACTCAGCAATGCTGCACTAAGCCCAGAGGCTGTCGACTTATCATTCCTGCACGAAGCCCAGCGGCTGTCGACTTAGCATTGCTGCACGAAGCCCAGAGGCTGTCGACTTAGCATTGCTGCACTAAGCCCAGGGGCTGTCGACTTATCATTCCTGCACGAAGCCCAGAGGCTGTCGACTTAGCATTGCTGCACTAAGCCCAGAGGCTGTCGACTTAGCATTGCTGCACTAAGCCCAGGGGCTGCCGACTTAGCATTGCTGCACTAAGCCCAGGGGCTGTCGACTTAGCATTGCTGCACTAAGCCCAGGGGCTGTCGACTTAGCATTGCTGCACTAAGCCCAGGGGCTGTCGACTTAGCATTGCTGCACTAAGCCCAGGGGCTGTCGACTTAGCTGCACTGGGTCCAGAGATTGCATGTCTACCTAGCGTTTCTGCACCCAGCCCGAGACGCTGTCGACCGAGCGAGGTACCTCCATTTAGCCGAAAGGTTGTGGACTCAGCGTTACAGCACTCAGCCAAGAGGCTGCTGTCACGCCCTGAAGCCGGTCAGAAATACGCTGCCGGCGTCTGTGCCGGAAGTGACAGGGTCATTACGCAGGCACAAAATGTGGGACAGGATGACTTTCATTCTGGCCAGCATACAGGATAAAGACGCCGTGTGTCGCAAGCTTCGGATGTGGTCATTACAGACCGCAATTTGAGACTTTTTGGTATTAAAGAGAGAGAGAGAGGCGGGCCCCGGGGAGGGTGGGGTGGGGTAGGGGGTAGAAGGGGCGGAGAGGTCGGAGACAGGGACAACAAGAGAGATGAAGAAGATAAAAATAAAGAAAATGTGTGTGTGTGTTGGGGGGAAGGGGGCAGAGGGGGGGGGGGGGGGGGTGCGTGGCTGTGTAAATTATCTGTTTTTCTGCTCCCTTCCAGGAATTACCACTCCGACCTATCTTCTGCTATCATCGCGAGTGCACGTGTTTTGTTCGAGGGTCTTCAAAGCAACTCTATCTGTGGCTGATGGAGGTTTCATGCTGTTCTGCAAAGAAATAAATAATAAACTTAACAACATCATACGTGGACTGCACAAAAATCTCTAGAGCAATCATTTGCCCTTGAAATGCTGCACCCGATGAATGTGCAGGTACGTGTATACATCACATGATGAGTAATATCACCTACACTACTTGTCATTTAACAATTATTTTCTTATAGTGAACGAGATGTCTGGATTTTCATTCCTGGTGTGACCCTGTGCGGCTGACGGGACGTTACAATCCAAGAACTTACAGTGACATAATTTACTCTGTGTGTGTGTGGGGTGGTTGTGTGTGTGTGTGTGTGTGTGTGTGGTGTGTGTTGTGTGTGTGTGTGTGCGGCGCGCGGATTTGTGTGGGCCGTTTTGGTGTTTTGCGCGTGGGGTGTATTTGGGTCCGGCTTGTGGTAAGTTGTGGGGGGGTGGGTGGGTGGGGTGGTGCGTGCGGGTGTGCGCGCGCGCGTGCGCGCGTGCGCGTGTGTGTATGTGTGTAGGCGCGCACGCATGGTCGTGGAAGTTTGCTTTGACTGTGTTTTGTTTTCACTTTGTGATGGGCTATGTGCTCCAATCTGGAGAAATAGCGCGTAAAAGAGTACATTATTATTACTAATATGATGAAGGAGGTCGTTCTACGGAAGAAGAATTATCTGTTGACTGTGTTGTGCCCAGAACTGTCATTCAGCCCTTCACTTGGGATTGAATGACTTGCGTTTTGAGCTGGTGCTAAAGAATCTTGGATGTGTAATTCGACCTGGCGAGACTTTAATATCCAAGAACTAACTGTTGTTGTTTTTCTTTCTTTCTTTCTGTGGCAGTACCATAATACCGCTCGTCGTAAAAAACACACAACTTCGCCTGTCCGCTGAACCCGATGCCTAAACCTGTAATGAAAATTCAGGGCCCGAGACCGACGTCTTCGGTGGTTGGATACCATCCGGAGAAGGATCTGCGCTGCCGCTGGTTGTTCGATGCCTTTCTGAGACGCCATATGCAGGACAATCTACAGCCCCCCCCCCCCCCCCCCCCCCCCCCCCCCCCCCCCCCCCCCTCCCCCCTTCCTGGATAGGCCGATAGATACAGAGACAGACAACCGATTTTTAACGCCTTGCCAACCATGACAGTTATATCAGGGCGAAACACACTTTGTCAGAGCTCAGGGTCTGTGTGTGAAAGTAGAGACAGCAGTCCTGTCTTCCCGTGCCTAATGATAGCTCCTTATGGTCTTTGTGGACGTAAAGTAACCCTGGACTTGTCAGAACACAAGACGTGCTAAAACGTATATTGGCCGAACTTCTTTAGACACACGTGCTATAGGACTGATTGACTGACCTTTATTACGCAAGGATAAAGGGTTTAGGCAGGAATGCTTGTTATTTTGAGCGTCTCATATAAGTTTATTTGTCTGACGCTCCCCCCCAAATACTGTGTTATTGTACGTTGGTATACTTACATTACTTTAAAAAACAAACAAAAACAACAATAAAAAACACTGTTTAAACCAAGAATGCCTTTCGGGCAACCTGTCCTTGATGCAACCAGACGGTACAATAAAACGTAATACACACTGAAATTTAAAAAAAGAAGGAAAAAAAAGCGAACCAGAAGAGGGAATGCGGAGGGTGGGGGGGGGGGGGGGGGGGGGGGGAGAGAAAGAGATGAAATACAAAAGAAAAAGACTGCAAAATGGGAGCCAAATAGAGGCGGCTAATTAAACTGATAGGAGCTTCGACGAGGCTTCCAAATACAAGCCAGGCGAGTCCACGGGTGGCGAATAGTGGAGCGGCCTCTCACGGAGGACGGCCGAGACCGAATACGCTGGTCTGTGAGTAAACAAACAGTCGCGGACGGACTGGAGGTGTTCGTAAGGGCGGGGATAGCTCAGATGGTACCAATGGTAGAGCGTCCGACTGAAAAGCCAGGCGCCACACTGACGCGGGTTTGAGTCCCGTGACCGTGACGTGATAGACTTGGGATGGGTGACTGTGACGTGATAGACTTGGGATGGGTGACCGTGACGTGATAGGCTTAGCATGAGTGACCGAGACGTGATAGGCTTAGCATGGGTGACCGAGACGTGAGAGACTT
>JABMCL010002484.1:400000-402500 GCA_018857735.1 Alviniconcha marisindica
GCAGGTTACAGCTAAATACGCATGCACCTTACGTATGCGGCTTTGCATGAAGTGACATGGTGCATGGTTGTATGGATGTACACAGAACGCGCCGAGATGGCAGCATTTTCATGTGGCACCAGCCATGTCAGCGTGTAAATACACCACTTCGGTGGCTATTCAAAAACGCGCTATAAAAAGCTATTCACTCATGTAGAATCACATGCGAGTGCAGTGAGTCTGCTCGAGAGCGGAGAATAGCGCTGTATAACAACGATCAACAACTACATGAATACAAGTCACTAAATCACACATTTGTCTAATTCACTGTTACAACATCCAAACATATAATAATCATTACTTTTGGGATTTGAATATGACGTCAGCCGCGTAGCGTCAACTCAGGACGAATCACACCTGCAAATTCTACCACACCAGTTCCTAACACAAGTCTCTTCATCACGCATAAAAAGCTGAATCCCGGTTCTGGACAGAACACGGTCAACAGCAACCACAATCAAGTCAAAACCAGTTGACAACGAGCACATAATTATCAATTATCATAATTGTGTGTGTGTGTGTGTGTGTGTGTGTGTGTGTGTGTGTGTGTGTGTGTGTGTGTGTGTGTGTGTGTGTGTGTGCCCGTGCGTGGATTTAATATGTTATTTCATAAATTCTGCCTATAATCTATATGTTGTGGTCGACTGAGTGTTTCGATTTTAACGTTTTATTGTTTAAGGAATTTTGTTTTATTGTAAATTATTGAATGTTTTAAGTTATTGGTGAACCAGAAGAATAATGTGTGTGTGTGTGTGTGTGTGTGTGTGTGTGTGTGTGTGTGTGTGTGTGTGTGTGTGGGTGGGTGGGTGGGTGGGTGGGTGGGTGCGTGCGTGCGTGCGTGCGTGCGTGCGTGCGTGTGTGTGTGTGTACATTGTTATTGTCAAGTATTTCCTTGTATTTGAGCGGTTTTTAGCTCCGTGTTTTATTGAGTTGTTGATGTTTTATTGTTAACTGTATTGAATGTTTTTATGTAAATGACGAGCCAGAAAGCAAATTTCTCTACACAGAGACAATAAAGTTGTATTGTATTGTATACTTCCATTTCACCCAACTGTAACTGACACTTTCCGCGCAGAAACCACCAAAACCATAACATGCACTGCGTGAATTTAACAGAGGCGAGAAAACTTATGAAATCACAAACGCGTGTCTGATGCACTGTTACAGTACAAAAGTCCATTCTTTTAAACAACACAACCAAACAGGTCAGCCAAAAGCAGATAAGTATTCTACATCTAATTTTTCACCGTCTGACTGTTTGTTGTTTTAAGTGTTGTTTTGTAGCTAGAAAAAAGGGGCTTAACCCGACAATTCGCATACTGTGTTGTGTCTTAATAAATAGCATTCTTTTTAACCTTTTATGTGTTTGGATCTCCATTCTTTGTGGTTTAATGGCAAATAGCAGTGCCAGGTGGCAGCAACTACTATCTCCTAGCTCCTAAACAGGAGCCATAAAAAAATCCTATCTCTTAACGAAAACTGTTGAGGATTTCTGGAGAGAAAATTTTTCAAGAGACGCCTTTGCCAGATCCTGAAGGTAGCTTACACTATTCAACATTTTCAACTCAAATTCCGAAGCTGAAGTTAATCACAAATCTATTTCCACGTTTCCATTCATTTGTTTCAGTTTTTGGTTATTCACCTTTCATTCAACATTTCTTTTCTCTTTTTTTGGGGGTCACTTTTCTGTGCTTTATACGCATTTTTTCTAAATAACTAAAATCTACTTTGGGGTGGGTGGGGGGTGGGGGTGGGTGGAGGGAGGGAGGGGGAGGATTTTTGTTGTTGTCGCTGTAAACATTACGCCCAACGGCGCGACCAGCTTGATGAAAAATCCGTTTTTTCGTCAGTGTTTAAGTGACGTTTGTCTAATTCTTTACTCCGCAATCGGTAAAAAGACAGCTATATTAGCTATTGCTCTTCACCGTTATCAACCAGTCGTCGCATCTGCTGCTACTGCTAATAGGAACTATCAGCCAGTCACGGCCCTCGTCTCATGTTCCCGTTTTACTACGCTGCTGGAAACCGTGCGCGCAATAACACCCGAGGGCCCGAAAAACAACCACTATCTGCGCGATTTATTTAAAACGAGGGTGTGCTTGCTGTCACACAAAAAAGAGGTCAAGTATTTTCGGAAGAACTTGAAACGAGCTTTGCGCGTGCTTTGGGTGTAAACCGGTAGCTCTCCAACTAGCGTTATTCGTACTGCTGCCTGTTTTCGCTCGCTTCAGACATTAGCCCTGCCACAATCCACCCAAGACGCATTTCCAAGTCCAAACTTAGTCCTAATTGTTCACGGTGCATTTCACCGACTGACTGAGCATTCTACCGTTTCCGTATGTCGCTTTCCTACTGCTCTCTCTCTCTCTCTCTCTCTCTCTCTCTCTCTCTCTTCCTCTCTCTCTCTCTCTCTCCTCAAGCACACCGTCATTTTAAGCACCTAGTTCAAGCACACTGTCAC
>JABMCL010002484.1:405000-415000 GCA_018857735.1 Alviniconcha marisindica
TTGACTGGGTGTAAAACCCGAGTTACTTATACTTGCTCCTCTAACCTCTTCTTTTTTTTCTTTCATGGTGCCTTTTTAATTACGTCCACAGAAACCACAAGGCTTATTAGGGACAGGAAAGGGACATCTCTGGTGACAGAGCATACAATATATATATATATATATATATATATATATATATATATGGTTAACATAACTAACATTGAGCCTTCTTCTCAAACCTCCTTGCCCTGATCTAACCGTACTGGTTGACTGGGCAAACAAACAAACAAACCCAAAACACAAAGTTACTTACTTCTCTAACCTTCTCGCCCTGATCTAATCATACTGGTTGACTGGGCAAAAACAAAAGAAAACAACAACAACAAAAAACATCAACTTACTTCTCTAACCTCCTCACCCTGATCTAAACAAACCCCAAACACCAAGTTGCTTACCTCTCTAACCTCTTCGTCCTGATCTAACCATACTGGCTGACAGGAGAGGGTGGGGGGGAACCACAAACGTACTTCTCTAACCTCCTCGACCTGATCTACCCATACTGACTGACTGGACGGAAAACAGTCAAGTTACCTATTTCTGTAACCCTTCCGCCTTGATCAAATCGTAGTGGTTGACTTCGCATAAAAAAACAACAACCTCAAGCTACTTACTTGTGTAACCTCGCCTTGATCTAAACGTACTGGTTGACTGGGCGTAAAAACCCAAGTTACTTATACTTGCTCCTCTAACCTCGACCCTGCAGTTTTGGGTCCCCATGCTAACACTTACCAGTGCCTCCCCTCCGGAGACGACCACGCACGAGTTACACCGAACGACCCTGCCTCCCCCGCCCCCGCTCCCGCCCCCCAAAAGGGCAGATGCAGCTTTAACAGAAACAGACAGGGTGGGAAAAAATCGAGTTCTTCTTCAAATGTTGCTTCACGTCCACAGAGACCACGAGGTCTATCAGGGACGGGAAGCCCAGGACGGCCACCTCGACTTCCACGCTGCTCCCTAGCTCTGAAAAGCAAGCTTCATTGATCCTCCGCTCTAAGGATCCCGGAGCAGGGTCGGGAACGGTTATAAAACGCCGAACAAATCCGTGAGGTACTTGGCCGAGCGAAGGCATTCAGCCGGAGTTTATGATCAAGCCGGACCTTCAGGGACCCGCAACGGGAGGGGAGAGGCGGATAGAAACAGGCTCGCATTTTTTTAAAATATATACCATAATAATGCCGCCACACTTTTTTTGTGTGTGTGGTGTTTTTTTAAAAATAAATATTTTAAAATAAACTTATGTGTGTGTGTGTGTGTGTGTGTGTGTGTGTGTGTGTGTGTGTGTGTGTGTGTGTGTGTGTATGTGTGCGTGCGTGTGTGTAGTCTGTCGTTGTTGTTTTAACTTTTTTTTAAATCATTCTTGTTGAAGAGCAATAAAAGAACTGTGTGGTTTTAATGTACGTTTATTTCGACGGAATTTCCCCCCCTATTTCGTCTGGATTTTTCCCCATCTCATTTTTGCGGTGGTGACGTGAACGGAGGAGGACTTCAGGCGAAGACTGGATGTTCAAGCCCTCGTTGGTCAGTAGAATGGTCACCGATGTTTAAAGTGATCAAGTACTTCGTAACAGATAGCTAGGTCAGCGAGCTCCTACCGAAATGCCAAAGGTCAGAAGTGATCATGCAAGTACTACAAAGCAATTCTCTCTGTTTCTGTCTGTCTGTCTGTCTGTCTCACAACACACACACACACACACACACACACACACACACACACACACACACACACATCCCCTCTCTCTCCCTCACCCCAACACCTCTCTCTCCCCTCCGATCCCCCCTCTTCCCCATTGTCTCCATCCTTCCTTTTCTCCCCCCTCTCCCTCCCTCTCCACCCTCCGTCTCTGTCTGTCTGTCTGTCTCTCCTCCCCCCTTCCTTCCTCCCTCCGCTCCCCCAGTCTCATCAGGTTATGCAATGAATATTGATAACAGCCAAAGATTTAGCCTTCTGTTAGATCTATACAACCCCCTTCCCAACATTTTTTTTTAAAATCCACAAATAAAAACAAACAACAACAACAACAAAACACGCAATAACGTCGTCAAGCGTTGTTACTCGGTCAGAAAGTCTTACTGTTAAAAAACCAACAACAGCAACAACAACAACAACAACAACAAAACTGTTGGATGCTGATCAGCTTCTGCGTGACTTCAGGGAATTGACTCGCACTTTGCACTGGAGACGGGGCAATAATATTCTCAGCTGTTAGCGTTCGCCTTGTCTATAAAGTCCATGAATGAATTTGAACAAAACTGCCAAGTCAGTGTTGCAGACGTGAAGATCCTCGGATAAAACAAAGACGCCAGTTCTGTGGAATAACCTCAGTTTTAACCCTGGTAACAGCAGAACTCGGATAGAACCAAAGGCAGCCCTCAGCACTCAATCTGGCCGGGAAGTCCCGTTCTTATGACCGTGATTTATTTCGGGAAGCCCATTTCTTATGAAATTTGCACCACCTGTTTACGATCAGAACTTTTTTTATAAACTTTTTTTTTTTTTTTACTCGTTTTTTTCTTCTTTTCTTTCTTAAAGTCCGAATTTTCTGCTGCCGCGCTTTCCTTTTAAGAAACTAGCCGCACACACTTCTAAAAACAAACAAGCAACAACAAAAAGCCAACAACAAAAAACACCCATGCTGCCCAACACGAGGATGATATCAAAATAAAATCTTTATAAAACCTTCCCTCAATTTTAGATTAAATTTGTCTATACTTTCTTTCGTTGGCGACGGATGACAGTTTTGGCTTCCCACGACAAGTGTCTGTCTTGAATTCGCTCACTCTCCAACCTTTGTCTGTCTCTGTGCTCTCTCCACCCCAATTCTCTAGCCCCCCCCCCCCCCTTGTCTCTTTTGGTCGGTCTGTCCGTCTCCCAATCTGTCAGTTAGTACACCCACGCCCCCATTTCCCCACCTTAGTCTTGTTGGTCTGTCTGTCCGTCTCCCTCTCTGTCTGTCAGTTTGTCTCCCCCCCTCCATTTCCCGACCTTAGTCTCTGTCCGTCTGTCTGTCCGTCTCCCTCTCTGTCTGTCAGTTGTCCCCCCCCAACTTCATTTCCCGACCTTAGTCTCTGTTCGTCTCAGTCTGTCCGTCTCCCTTTTTGTCAGCTTGTTTCTGTCTCTCTCTTCCTCTCTGCCCTCCCCACACACACCACCTCTTATCTATCTCTGTCTCTGTGTTTCTTCCCTCCTCTCTATCCTCGATTTCTCTGCTGTGTCGTCCCCCCACCCCTCCCCACGAGCCCCCCCCCCCCCACCCTCACAGCTTCGAAGTCTATGCCTACTCCAGGTTTAAAAAGCGTACCTTTTAAGCTCTGGATTCTAAGCAGAAGAGACTTTTATTTCTACATCGCGATAGAACTCGAAAGCTTTATTTTACAAGTATTGTAGTTCAGGTTCAATCAAAACCTGTTTAACAATTAGTCTTTGCTAAGTTACGATCAGAGAGAGAGAGAGAGAGAAAGAGAGAGAGAGAGAGAGAGAGGGGGAGGGAGAGGGGGGAGGGAGGGAGAGAGAGAGAGAGAGAGAGAGAGAGAGAGAGAGAGAGAGAGAGAGAGAGAGAGAGAGAGAGAGTCCTTAAGAACAGTTGAATCGCAAAATCACAATAGTCCAACTATAAAATGGAGAAGAAAAAAAGAAAGAGAAAAAAATCTTGACAAGTAAGTAGCAGACTGAGCAGACTGCAAAAAAAGGTCTGATTTTCTGTTTTTGCGCGTAGTGGAATTAAGGCGCTTTCAAACCCGGCCGATGCGTGCCGACTTTATTTCCTGTGTTCTTAAAGTAAATGTTTGTACCCTGGATTCAAGCGTTGTTATAATTACGTTTGATCAGTCTGTTCTACAGTTTTTGGTCGTGGTGAAAATTAATGTTTGTCACAGATTGCAAAGAGACCAAGGTGACGGTCAAGGCAATGGTTCCCAACAGGCGAGCTTTCTGGACATACACAGGACAATAACCCCGTCTCTTCGAATCAACACACAAAGGAGTTAACTAGCGCTCCAAAATATGTAACAAAAATACATCAACAAAAACCTGAGTCGCCTACGGTAACTTTCACCTGGCATGCCTGTCAAAACAAGGTACATAAACTCCATCAGAGGTACATGTCCTTTTTTTCCCACTGTCTCTTCGTCCCAGGAATACACATTTACCGTCAGATTTCTTCTGCAGTTGGAACGGTTGAACATTAACTGAAAATGGGCGTTGTCTGCTACACGACTGTGTACCACAGAATGTAATGAACAAGTGTGACCACGACAGTTGAACATTCTCTCTGCAGTTTCTTCGGCTGGAAAGAGTTTATTTAGGAAGCAGACACCAGTAGGAGACTATACAAGCAATCTTTTATTTTTCATGTTCTTTGCGATTAAGACTTCAGCAGCCATACCTGAAAACGATGAACCGATATTGATCATACTAAGGATACCTGTCTCCAAGTATAATTTATTAAGTGATTAGACGATTTGATGTAAATAACAAGAATAACAACCAGCAAAGAAAGAGAACCCTTGTGGACTATGTTTCACGAACAAACTGAACTGACACGCTGGCAAATGACATGTACTCACTCAACGCCCCTCCCCCACTTTTTACCTTCTAAATATTTCTTCTTCTTTTTTAATCTCGAGACAATAAAAATTTGTTCTAATTGACAAAAGCTAGTTTTGTCAGAAATTGCATATTGTCATGTGCTCAGCCTCTTGTGTAGTTTGATCACAAAAATCCCTTTATCTAAAGCAATCTTAGTTATTCTACGTAATGAATTGGGTTACATTTAAATACGCATGTGTTTACGCATGTACTTGTGACGCTCAGCATTTTTCAGTCTCAGTTCTTTTTTGTTCTTTTTCTTTCTTGGTGCTTTACGTCCACGGAGGCGAGATGGCCTATTAGGGACGGGGACAGAGTGGGAAAGGGCCGACAGAGTGAAGGCTCGACCGCGGAAACCGCCCGAAAAAGACAGGAGAGACCGTGGACCGCCGCCAGAACAATGCGCAATTGCTGTTTCAACTGCTGTGCTTGGCCAGAGTCACAAAGACAATGTCCGTTGCACTGCTGTTGACGAACAACTTGGACAACTCAAGCAAAGGAAGTCCAGCTTTCTTAGCCCAGCTCCACCTCCCTCCTCTAAGATCTCTTGATCTTTTGATCTCGCCTGGAACCCTGTCTCTCAGTTCACTGAGAAAGGTTTCAAGAAAACCGAAAGTTTGGAAATAAATGTGGTGTTAATGTTGTTTTTATTTACTCTACAAAGTTCCTTTACGTGATAGATCGTCCGGACGTTTCGGTGGTAGAATTTTGGGTGAAAATGCAAAGCAGCTCTCGAAACCGCATTCTGGATGTCTTTGGGGGATTATATCACTATTTTGTGTTGACTCAGGTGAAACACATCAGATGCCAGAACACAGTTTGTGGGGTAACCGTTAGTAAAAACACCATGCCAATTAATTTAAAGGACCCTAGCATAACACCCGCACTGTAGTTTACAGTGACTATAACCAGTTATACTAGTCCAAAAGTCGTTTTTTGTGTGTGTGGACAAATCACCGCAGAACCCTTTCCTTGAGGGAACTTCATCCACCGCCGAAACAACAACGTGGAGAGACACTGGGGGATCTTGAGCCAGTTTACGGTTACAAATGAATTCACCGTGACATACGATTAACCCCTTCACTGCCTCAGCCTGTAAAATTTTCCCCGGCTGAAAGATGCACGGAGGCGCCTGTAAACAGTATATTTTCCGGTCCTATAACACATCTACTTCCAATGCTGTGCGTTTTGATGAAAATTCTTTTACACGCCAGTGCGAAAAAGCTGATGGGCTTCGAATTTCGCACTTTTATTGGTCGTTTTTAAATGACATCGTGGCAGTGAAGGGGTTAAAAGCTGTTGTTCTTACAGTCACCGCGGACCCCTTCCCTTGACGGAAGCTCACTCCACCGGCGCCACAACAACGTGGAGAGACCCTGGGGGATCTTGATCGAGCCTGTTACCTGTTGCGAGTGTGACACAGGCAGGTGGCGTCTTTGTAAAGCAGGTCGTTTTTCTTACGGTGAATCACCGCGGACCCCTCCCCTTGAGGGAACTTCACTCCACCGAAGGAACAGTAGTGTGGAGAGACCCTGGGGGATCTTGAGCCTGTTTACGATCAGAAGCGAATTCACCCTCCCAGAGGGACAAGCTGTATCTTTGTAAAGCTGGTCGTTTTTCTTATGGTGAATCACCGCGGACCCCTCCCCTTGAGGGAACTTCACTCCACCGGCGAAACAACAGTGTGGAGAGACCCTGGGGGATCTTGAGCCTGTTTGCGACCAGTTCATGGTTATAAGTAGTGAAACCACTCTGCCAGAGGCTGTGACACAGACAAGTGGCATCTTTGTAAAGCAGGTCGTTTTTCTTATGGTGAATCACCGCGGACCCCTCTCCTTGAGGGAACTTCACTCCACCGGCGAAACAACAGTGTGGAGAGACCCTGGGGGATCTTGAGCCTGTTTACAACCTGTTTGCGATTACCAGTGCATTCACAGATCCACAGGCTGTGACACACAAGTGGCATCCTTGAAAAGCAGGTCGTTTTTCTTATGGTGAATCACCGCGGACCCCTCCCCTTGAGGGAACTTCACTCCACCGGCGAAACAACAGTGTGGAGAGACCCTGGGGAATATTGAGCCTGTTTACGACCAGTTTACGATTACCAGTGAATTCACCTTTCCACAGGCTGTGACACAGACAACCAAACGGCGTGTTTGTAAAGCAGGTCGTTTTTCTTACGGTGAATCGCCGCGGACCCCTCCCCTTGAGGGAACTTCACTCCACCGATGAAACAACAGTGTGGAGAGACCCTGGGGGATCTTGAGCCCGTTTACGACCTGATTACGATTACCAGTAAATCCATGGTTTGATCCTGTCACAGGCTAGGTGCGAGCCATGCGGGACTCACTGTAAATGAAAGCCACACACCACTGCCAAAACAACTTGTGGCCCAACAATCAGTTAAAACAGCACGCCAAGGGACGCAACACAGCACCCAGGCTGATATAGTAGTCTGTAATCTGGTTAGTAATTGGATTTTAACGTCCCGTCAGCCGCACAGGGTCACACCTCAGGACAATCACTCAGTCTTAAGCAAATTCACATTTTAAAACTCTTCTCATATATAAACCATTTCTCAAGTCGGTCCGCAAAACCAGTCCCTACTCAAACTTAAAACATACATACACAAACATCAAACACTAATTTTTTCAGAGTTAGTCCCTTCAGTATTACCCCTGTTAAAAGAGCACTTATTTAAGGCTTGGATATGCTGGTATCGTCGACCATTCCGTCTGTTTTATCGATACCAGATTAAAGAAAAGTATAAAAACAGGAATGAACAGAAACAATAAAAAATATTTTAAAACGTGTATATATCAGTAGTCTGTACAGCCCTCCCAACTTCGAAAGCAAGCAAGTCTTGCAGCTTGCAGGGTTCAGCTTCGTACCTTCGCTTTCTCTCTCACTTCAGGGTATTAGCTCTTCCCTCTGCTTTCTCTCTCTTCAGCAAGTACTTTAGGGTCCTAGCTATTACCTCTGCTTTGTCTCTCCTAAGCAAAACATTCAGGGTCCTAGCTCTTACCTTTGCTTCTCTCTCTTAAGTAAAACATTCAGGGTCCTCTACTTTCTTTCTCTTAAGCACAACATTCAGGGTCTATCTTCTACCTCTGCTTTCTCTCTCTTGAGCACACCACGCAGGGTCCTATCTCTCTCTGCTTTCTGTCTCTTAAGCAAGTCCTTCAGCGTCCTAGCGCTTACCTCTGCCTTTTCTTTCTTAAGCACAACATGCAGGGTCCTATCTCTTACCTCTGTTTTCTCTCTCTTAAGCACAACGTGCAGGGTCCTAGCTCTTACCTGTGCCTTTTTTCTCTTAAGTTAATCATGCAAGGTGCTAGTACTTACCTCTGCTTTCTCTGTCTCTTAGGTCTTAGCTCCTTTCTCTCTCTCTCCTCCCTGCCCCCTTCTCTCTCAAGTACAACATTCAGGGTCCAAGCTCTTGACTTCTCTGTCTTAAGCACAACTTGCAGGGTTCTAGTACTTACCTCTGCTTTCTCTCTCTTAAGCAAGCCCTTCAGGGTCCTAGCTCTAACCTCTGCTTTCTCTTTCTTAAGCACAACACACAGGGTCCTACTCTTACCTGTGCTTTCTCTCTCTTAAGCACAACGTGCAGGGTCCTAGTCTTACCTCTGTTTTCTCTCTCTTATGACAACCCGAAAGAATTCTAAATTGTTCTAGAAAAAGAAAAAGAAAAAAGGATTTCCCATTGCTTGGGACTGCGCCCAACAGGTTGACCATAAAGGGCGTATAGTATTTTTGCTCTATACCATTTTATACCTTACCGCTTTTAAATCCTCCAGACAAAAACATGATGCCATACGAAGTAAATGCTTGCTCGATTTACTTTGTTTAAAGTCTTCTAGACCTAAATATAATGCCTCAACAGTCAGTCAATTACTTTGTGTGTGTGTGTGTGTGTGTGTGTGTGTGTGTGTGTGTGTGTGTGTGTGTGTGTGTGTGTGTGTGTGTGTTTCACTAAAGAATTTAACGATTGCTTGATTTTTCTGTATTATTTCCTTCCCACTCCCTCCTTCCCCTTCTCTCTCCCCTCTCTATAATACTTAATAGCGTACAGTTTGATAATTTGAGGAGTACTGAACAAGCAGATGAGTAATTATTATAACCCAAGTTTACCAGTTAAACAATTTGTTTTTTAAAGATCAACAAAGGGAAATAACAGCGCTCGACACTCATCACGGCAATAGGAAGAGCATGAAAGGAATGGAGTGCTTCCAGTTATGCTTGCTTGTTGAACCCTTTCCAGTTGCAAAGAGAATCTCAGAGATCATCTTGATCACGCTTGTTCATAAATCTCAGATCATCTTGACCACGCTCGTTCATAAATCTCAGATCATCTTGATCACGCTCGTTCATAAATCTCAGATCATCTTGATCACGCTCCTTCATAGATTTTAGAGTTGAAACGACGAGGTTACATCCAGTGTATGTGTCAGAAAACTCTCCCCGTTAAGAGCATAATCCTAACGCGCGCGCGTACACACATACACAAAAACACCCGCACACACGAGCACTCCGACTACACAAAGCTTATTTTACACAGCTTAAAACGGGCAGCAAACAATCATCTCACTGTGCTTTGAGTCTGAGTAACGTGATAACAAGAAAAGCAAACGCCTTACAATGGAAATTGGCAAAATACAGCTTTCATCAACTTTCCAAACTCTCCACGAGAAGCATAGACCGAACATAAAGATGCTGAGAAAATGAATTGTTAGTGTGGTGTGCCTACCTTGAAGTTCCACCACAAGCATCGAAACTGGTTTGAAAATATGTAGCTCAATGGAGGCTACAAATGATCATCATGCAAATCTTGCAAGATCTCGCCTGCAAAAATTGTCGTTGACTCTGTAATAGTATCAATGATCTCTAAACTTACGGAAGGCAGTTGTTGCGAACTTTGTTTATGCGTTTAAGAACCACACAAAGTACGAACTTTACTGAAAAGAGAACTTCCCTAAAAAAAATGTAATTTTTTATCTGTGTGACAAATAATAATAATAAAAACTATGCATTTCTAATGCGTTGAATCCCTCTATGACTATATATGTGTGAGGCTCAAACCGCTATACATGAAACATTACAACAATACACAACCCTGTATTCCTCCTAAATAACCCCATAACCAAAAAAGTCAAAGTCGTCAATAGTGGTGCCGGATAAAACTCGACAGATATTACAATAGACGATCTTCGGAAATCCAGGGGACTGCACTCGGTAAGTGCCTACAGGCATGGCCTGTATATATAGGTCCAGGCCTGCGGGTGTAGCGCGCAAGGTTCCAGGCGAGATCAAAAGATCAAGAGATCTTAGAGGAGGGAGGTGGAGCTGGACCTTCAAGTTAGCCCAGAAGAG
>JABMCL010002484.1:422500-430000 GCA_018857735.1 Alviniconcha marisindica
ACAAACCTGAAGAAGAAGTAGAAAAGAAATGTTTGAAAACAGGCATTGCAAGCACCTATTTATTGCTCCTTTTGCGAATGGCTATTCCAACTGCTTCACGCTCCCCCCCCCACCCCCATGTGTGTGTGTGTGTGTGTGTGTGTGTGTGTGTGTGTGTGTGTGTGTTCTGTTCTGTGTGTTATGGTGTGAGTGTGTGTTCTGTTTTGTGTGTTATGGTGTGTGTGTGTGTGTGTTCTGTTTTGTGTGTTATGGTGTGTGTGTGTGTGTGTGTGTGTGTGTGTGTGTGTGTGTGTGTTCTGTTCTGTTCTTGTGTGTGTGTGTGTGTGTGTGTGTGTGTGTGTGTGTGTGTGTGTGTGTGTGTAATGCTACATCTGTTGTTAATGTGTTGTATTCATTCTTTTAAAATTTATTTGTGAAAACGTACATATTTCCCAATAAAATTCGTCGTTCCACAAGTGGATATTTCGGGTACAGGACCTAAAAATCAACACAGGTATCCCTCTAGATTTTCTTTCGCGTAATAGCCTACCTACAAAATGGGGAAAAGGGGGAAGGGGGCGGGTTAGGTGGTAATGGCGCTGGATTTTTAAATTTTATTAAAAAAGTTTA
Source organism: Alviniconcha marisindica (assembly GCA_018857735.1). Lineage (NCBI taxonomy): Eukaryota > Metazoa > Mollusca > Gastropoda > Provannidae > Alviniconcha > Alviniconcha marisindica. Next base: position 423,110 of record JABMCL010002484.1, read on the forward strand.
GTGCCTAAATATTAACTATTAACAGTGCACAGAAAAGAAGCTGAAATTTTTAAAATTATTTTTTATATATATTTAAAAAAAAGTTTAGTACCTACATATTAACGATTAACAGTGCACAGAAAAGAAGCTGGGATTTTTTTCCACACATTTGCACGTGGTCAGTAGTGGTCAGAATGTATGTAAGCAAACAACAGGTGCCACACAAACAGTAAGTGTTTCAAAATCGCTTGGACGGGAGAACAAATACTACATGGGAACAGATTTTAGTTTTTACGAAACTAACCGGAAGCAAGTCTTAAAATTCTCTCACACTCGACACTCTAACTCAAGGACTGTATACGTAGGTGTGGTCCATGCTCTAACCCACTAATGCCGTCAACTTCACAATGTAAAAGGTTGAGCACCCTCGCTATTTTTACTCTTCACTTGCGTTCGGCAAACATGCGGAGTCAACACTTTTGTTGACTTTAAGATTTTTGGGGGGATTTTTTTTTTTAGACTGGACGGACAGTCTGTGTCGTTTTAAGAGCTTTCTTTTAACGCCTTTCTCGCCAGAGTGACGTGTTACATGACGCACATCGCCGACGCTAATCAGACGACCGTGTAATATATATCCCTGTAGGGGCGGGAATAGCTCAATTGGTACAGCGTCCCATTGAAAAGCCAGAAGCAATGCTGACGCGGGTTCGAGTCAAAGGTGCAGCAAGGGACTTTTCTCCCCGAGTCAACTTCCAGTGCAGACCGCTCTTACGGTGTCCGTACAGCCCCCGTGTCCAATTCGCATGCATCAATATCCGTGTGCACGTTAAAAATGCCCAGCACTGGCAGCCACACCATTGTTTAGACACACGAAAATACTGCGTCCTCCAATAGGAATGGGTAGCGCTGCTCTTGCGGCTGCTGTGCTGATAAGGCTGCAACGAAATGGACAACTAGCACACAGACTCTCAATGGAAGGAGAGCGGGTTGTGGTGTCACCGATGTGGGTGCAGAAAGACCGCACACTGAATGGAAAGAGAGCGGGTTGTGGTGTCACCGATGTGGGTGCAGAAAGACCGCACACTGAATGGAAAGAGAGCGGGTTGTGGTGTCACCGATGTGGGTGCAGAAAGACCGCACACTGAATGGAAGGAGAGCGGGTTGTGGTGTCACCGATGTGGGTGCAGAAAGACCGCAGACTCTGAATGGAGGTAGAGCGGGTAGTGGTGTCACCGATGTGGATACAGAAAGACCACAGACTCACTGGAAGGAGAGCAGGTTGTGGTGTCACCGATGTGGATACAGAAAGACCACAGACTCACTGGAAGGAGAGTAGGTTGTGGTGTTGTCACCGATTTGGATGCAGATACACCACCGACTCACTGGAAAGAGAGTAGGTTGTGGCGTCACCGATGTGGATACAGAAAGCTAGACCACAGACCCACTGGAAGGCGAGTAGGTTGTGGTGTCACCGATGTGGATACAGAAAGACCACAGACTCACTGGAAGGAGATTAGGTTGTGGTGTCACCGATGTGGATACAGAAAAACCACAGACTCTGAATGGAAGGAGAGCGGGTTGTGGCGTCACCGATGTGGATGCAGAGACCACCGACTCTGAATGGAAGGAGATTAGGTTGTAGTCTTTCTGCACCCTCATCGGTGACACCGACACCCCTGACATCGGACACAGCGACGTGTGTACTCTACTGGGAGTCTGTGCTGGATGTAAACAATATATATATATATAATATGGTTGTTTGTTAACTGCAAATAAGGTGGTTCTTGTTTGTTTGTTGGGTTGTTTGTTAACTGCAAATAAGGTGGTTCTTGTTTGTTGGGTTGTCTGTTAACTGCAAATAAGGTGGGTTTTTTAATTTGTTTGTTGGGTTGTTTGTTAACTGCAAATAAGGTGGTTCTTGTTTGTTTGTTGGGTTGTTTGTTAACTGCAAATAAGGTGGTTCTTGTTTGTTGGGTTGTCTGTTAACTGCAAATAAGGTGGGTTTTTTAATTTGTTTGTTGGGTTGTTTGTTAACTGCAAATAAGGTGGTTCTTGTTTGTTTGTTGGGTTGTCTGTTAACTGCAAATAAGGTGGGGTTTTAAATTTGTTTGTTGGGTTGTTTGTTAATTGCAAATAACGTGTTTGTTTGTTTTGTTTGTTTGTATGTTGGGTTGTTTGTTAACTGCAAATAAGGTGGTTCTTTTCGTTTGTTTGTTGTTTCTTAAACATAAATTGTTGCAACGTGCTGATACATGCTGTTATCATGACAATTGCAAAATCAGTCTAATATCACTTATGTGAAAAGACTTTAAATAAAGAGGGAAGAAGAAGAAGGAAATTCGGTAACACCACTGAAGTTACAGGGTAAAGTAAGTAAAGTAAACATGGTGCTTAACGGCCACAGAAACCATAAGGCTTATTAGGGACAGGGAGAAGGGGGTATGGAGGTGAGGGGAGAGGGAGATTATATACCGATCGCTACACAGTCACCACCAGAATGATTCCTGCATTAAGATGGGCAGCGATGAGAGCCATTTTAATGTTTCAGTCGGAAGTGATGGATAAAGTCACAAGACACTGTCCCACAAACCACAACCTTTTTGAAGAGAAAGGAGAGCCGAAGCGGTCTCGAACCGAGGTGCTTCCGCTTACCAGCCTACAGTTACAGGGCACTGTGACACGACCTTTAACCGCCAGCTGGAACAGTGGAAGAAGGATGGGGCGTGGGACTTCCTGATCCCCACGCCGTCGCACACACCACAGTCCATATCCTGGAACACCGGAGACTTCTTTGAATTAATTAACGGTCCAGTTTTCCCGTTGTTGGCGAGGTCTTCGATGGCGCAGCTGGTGTTGGTTGGCTCTGTGGGTGGGCGCCTCCCAATCCTGTGTTCGACTATGGTGTGACTGTGGAGGTGGGATTAAGCGCGGTGAGTATGCTCGAGAGCGGAGAATAGCGCTGTAATATAAAAGTGACCATTATCACCAACTACTGGCCCGCGTGAAGCGAGCTTCCTGTAGACACTGGAGGTAAAAGAAAAGAAGGGAAACTCACGTTCTCTACGAGGATACACACACACACACACACGCACACGCGCACGCACGCACACACATACGCACACACGCATACATACTCATGCACACACGCACGCATGCACAAACACAGACACAACACACACACGCACACGCACGTACGCACGCATACACGCATACACACGCACGCATACACACGCACGCACACACACAGACACAACACACATACGCACACACGTACGTACGCACGCACACACACACACACACACACACACACACACACACACACACACACACCACACACCACACACGCACGCACACACACACAAACAGCGCACACACCACACACAAACACGCACACACACACACAGACACACACACACCACACACACACACACGGACACACGCACGCACGCACACACATATTAATCCCCCTCCTCTATTCAGCACACCGCCGTTATCAGTGTCGTGGCTTGCCAGTCGTAGGCCGCCGCCTCTTTGAAATTTGTCACGAGAGTCACGTGCTCAAGCTGCCTGAGATTGTCGCGGGCAGCCGTACCGTGAGGCCCGCTTTAACACTCGAATGCGTTATTTCCCTTCCACCAGTCCTGATGACTGTCATCCACGAAACTCGGTTTTCAAATCTGAAACAAAATCAACAGGGTATTTTGAAACAAAACCAGCAGGATATTTTGAAACAAGACTCCCGATTTACGGAACCAAACAAACAACGGGAGTTATCAGCACTCGGAAGACGCCGCCAGGAACACAAGAGCAGAGCACTGACTCGCAAACGGTAATTCGTTGTTGAAGTGTTGCTTTACGTCCACAGAAACAGTAGGCTTATTAGGGACGGAATCCCCAGGACGGCCACCTCGACTTTCACACAGCTCCTGAGCTCTGTCGGTAATTCGTGCCTGGATGAGAGTAGATACAAAGTACGCAAACTCCACCAAAGGTACATCCTCCCGATTTAAAGGTTTTATTTTCACCTCTTCCACCGGCTCGGAGAAAAGGCGTGTGGACGAGACTAGTTTCTTAAATCGCTGGCTGGAGGAATGAGCGATGGTATACTGATCTTTTACCGCACCCACCTCAGTGACACCACTGACGTTAGGACATGGTGACGAGAACTTTAACCGCCGGATGGAAGAACGATGGGGTTCGTTTTTTACCGCACCCACCCCAGTAACACCATTCACGTCAGGGCATGGTGACGCGACCTTTAACCGCCAGATGGAAGAACGATGGAGCTTGATCTTTACAGCAGCCACCTCAGTGACACCACTGACGTTAGTACATGGTGACGAGCCATTTAACTGCCAGACAGAAGAAGGATTGCGTTCGATCTTTACCGCACCCACCTCGTGACACCACTGACGTTAGTACATGGTGACGCGACGCACGCACCTCAGCTGATCTTTATGGTGAGACCACTGACATTAGGACATGGTGACGAGACAGTTAATCGCCTGATGGACGAACGATAGGGTTTGATCTTTACCGCACCCACCTCGTGACACCACTGACGTCAGGGTGATGATGATGATGAAGTGATGCTTTATGTCCTCAGATGTCAGTTGACATATTAGGGACAAGTTGTGACCAATGCCGAAGCACGGTGCAATAAATCTTTACGTCCACGGAAACCAGAAGGCTCGTTAGGACGGACAGTCCAGGACGTCCACCTCGACTCTCACACAGCTCCTGAACCATGACGTCAGGGTATGGTGATGTGACCTTTAACCGCCAGATGGAAGTAGGATGGAGCTTGATCTTTACCGCACCCACCTCAGTGACACCACTGACGTAAGGGCATGGTGACGCGACCTTTAACCCTGCCGGCTGGAAGTAAAGGATGGGGCGTGGGACTTCCTGATCCCCACGGCGTCGCACATGCCACTGGCCATATCCTGGGACGCCGCAGACTTCCCTGAGCTGAGTTAATGGGCCGTGCACTTCCCCGTTGGTGGCGCAGATGGTGGTGGCTCCGTGGGTGGGTTCATCATTCCAACTTTGTGTTCGACTGTGGGGTGACCGTGACGGGTGTGGAGGTGGATCTAGTGGTCCGTGTAGGCAAGCTTCCTGTAGGCACTGGCTGGACTGTGTGGTGACTGTGGAAGTGCAGGAAGTGGTTCATGTGGAGCGAACTTCCTGTAGGCACTAGCTCAATTGTGTGGTGACTGCGTATGTGGAACTAGTGGTCCGCGTAAGCGAGCTTCCTGTATAAGACACTGGTTCGACTGTGTGGTGACTTAAGTCCAGAAGACAGAGTCCAAGCGAGATCAAGAGGAGAGAAGTGAGCTGGACTCTCAAGAAGAAGCTAGCCCAGAAGAGATCAAGAGCAGGGAGGAGGTGCTGGGCTAGAGAGAGAGAGAGAGAGAGAGAGAGAGAGAGAGAGAGAGAGAGAGAGAGAGAGAGAGAGAGAGTTGGACTTCTTTTGCTTCAGTTGTTTTCCAACGGCGGAGCTACGGACATTGTCTTTGTGACTCTATTCTGCATAGCAGTTGGGACAGCAATTGCGTGGTGCTGTGGTCGCTGCGCAATGCCGGACGGACACTGCCTGTTGTTCTTCCGGGTTGGCGCTTGTTTCGAGGTTTCACTCTTCTGTCCCCCTTTTCCCATTCGTCCCCGTCCCTAATAGGCCTTCTCGCCTCCGTAGACGTTAAGCAGCAAAAACTCACACACTGTGGTGACTGCGGAAGTGAACTAGTGGTCCGTGTAAGCGAGTTTCCTGTAGGTACACTGGTTCGACTGTGTCGTGAATGTGGAAGTGGAACTAGTGGTCCGTGTTGGCGAACTTCCTGTAGGCACTGGTTCGACTGAGTGGTGACTGGTGTAGAAGTGGAACTGTGGTCTACATGGAGCGAGCTTCTTGCTGGTACTGGTTCGGCTGTGTGGTGACAGTGGAATTGGAGCTAGTGGTCCTTGTAGGTGAGATCCTGCAGACACTGACTGGACCGTGTGATGACTATGGAAGTGGTGCAAGTGGTCCCAGTTGAGCGAACTTGTGTAGTCACTAGTTCGACTGTATGGTGATTTCGGAAGTGAAACTAGTGGTCCGTGTAAGCCAGCTTCCTGTAAGCACACTCGTTTGACTGTGTGGCGACATCGACGGAACTTACTCTTCGAAAATTAACGCTAACAAGGAACACTAACACGTATGATCATTCATACACCTTTTTTTCTCTCTCTCATTTTTAAGATCATCACATAAAGAGCAAGAACACAACAATGGCAAGTTACACACAAAGAAACTAATCAAAGCGAATTCAACAAACAAATCTCTGTCGTTTTTGTTGTTGTACACTTCTTTTCCAAGCGGGAATCATACCGTGTGAAACTGGGACTCCCTTCACGGAAGAAAGCCAGCTGCCACATTCGTGCGACAGGCTTACGCATGAACTGCCAAATACAGTGTGAAATTATATAAAACAATCAGATGCGAGCAGTCTAATTACCTAAACCGACACCGGCAGATAATCGAATCCTCAGACCCCACCCCCACCACCACCACCAAAGGCAACAGCAAGCACCACTCAACTCTTTCTCTGCCGAAGGAACGTGTAGAGTTGGTTGCACGTACTCTCCCTCGTGGACCAAGGAAAATAGGTTAAGGTTAAAAGCCAAAAATGTTCGTTTGATGAACTGCGCTCAGGAAGCACTTTAATAAACATAATAATAATTTATTTTATATAGCGCCTCAACAACAATTATATGAGCTCTTAGCGCTGTACAGATCAACAAATGCAATAAAACACACATCAATATGTTACTTAAATTAGCTTAAAACAACAATTTATAATGATAAATTCTCTCTATCTATACATATTTCAATTCACGCATATTCAAGATTCATTTTAAAACATAGCATTTAGA
>JABMCL010002484.1:440000-450000 GCA_018857735.1 Alviniconcha marisindica
AGAAAAAAAAGAGAAGAGTTCCGCCTCGATTCAAACGATTTTGGTTTTATTTGTGCTGGCGTGAAACATCTCATAAGATTTGAGTCAGGGTTCAGGAGCTGTGTGAAAGTCGAGGTGGCCGTGCTGGGCTGTCCGTCCTAATGTGCCTTACTGTGGACGTAAAGCAACATTGAACCATGCTTAGGCACTGGTCACAGTTTGTCCCTAATAATTATGTCAACTGACATCCGAGGTCATGAAGCTCTACATCATCATCATGGTTTGAGCTGTCTGTTACAAACTTACTGCCGTTTGAGCATCATCGAAAAACTGTTCATTAGCTGGCAGTTTTTCGAGACCTATGGCGTAATCAGCTGTGGCAGTGGTTGGAGTAACGATGTCATAGATGTTGAAGTGTTGCTTCACGTCCACAGAAACCGTAGGCTTATTAGGGACGGGGGCCCAGGACGGCCACCTCGACTTTCACACAGCTCCTGAGCTCTGCGGATGTCGTAAACCAGTGCTTGGAGTTTGGCACAGCTCCTGATCTCTGCGGGCAGTGGAAGCCAGCGCAGCGGCGCAGGTCCCATAAAGCAACGACTAAAGCAAAACGGAGGGCTCTTGTGAGCCGGCTTGGCCTAGCGGTAAGGCGTTAGGCTGGTAAGCGGAAAGACATCGGTTCGATACCGCTTCTGCTCTCCTTTCTCTTCAAAAAGGTTGTGATTTGTGGACACTGTCCTAACTGTGACTTTGTCCATCACTTCCTACGGAAACATTAAAATGGCTCTCATCGCTCCCCGTCTTTATGCAGGAATCATTCTGGTGGAGACAGTGTAGCGATAGGTATATAATCTCTCCCCCCCCTCCCCCACCACCTCCGTACCCCTTCCCCCCTTCTCCCCGTCCCTTATAAGCCTTATGGTTTCTGTGGACGTTAAAGTAAAAGTCCAAGGTTTTTAAGTATGCAAAATGACCATCAAAATGATTGACAAATGAGTCACTAGTTTCAGATTTAATGATTTTTTTTTTTATAAAAAATGTTTAATTGGGTTTTTAATCGATTTTATTTTCTGTAGGCTTTACCGGAAGGGACGTCAGTCTGGGGAGTCAGTGCGGTTGCCATCTTAGATTCATCAGTAAACTGTGTATGCGTGTGGTCGACAAAAAAGTTAACTATGCCGGCCTACTGTGTTGCCGCGAACTGTAACAATTCGCAGACGACCCCAGGTATAACAATGCAGTGTGTGTTGGGGTTGGGGTTGGGTAGTCTTGCGAGGTTGGGTAGTCTAGCCTCCCGCGCAATCGACCCGCAGTGAGGCGAAAGTGGATTAAATTTATACAATTCAAACGAGCTGACTTTCTTGCTGCGCCGCATCACGCCCATTTGTGTAGCGAGCACTTCAGTGAGTGCGATTTTGCAAACCCCATGAATACCGCATGGGGTTTGCTTCGAAGCTGACACGATGTTCCGGTACTCTTTCAAAATCCTGCCTGACAGGCTCAAACTGATACGGCTGTATCCTCTCGGGCAAAGTATCAGTTTCGTCTTCGGAGCTCGAGTTGGCCATTTTGCAGCGACTCCCCAGAGTGACGTAGTAGGCATATGGTCACGTGATTTGGGCGTCATGGCGACGCTTTCGGTACGACAGAAAATGCCTTTTTTCGTGCATTTATAATCCTCAGATCACAGTTTCACCTACAACATCGTTCTCAGCGAGCTTTAACGGAAATCGTGTCAAAAATCACCCCTAACCTTGGACTTGTCCTTTAAGCACCATGTTTACTTACTTAAACGGAGGGCTCACAGCGACACGTACCACTCCGCCTCTCTGTCTCTCAACGCCACTCAGCGCTTATCGTTGCGACACGATCAGCTGGCCGCCCCGGCAGATCGAACTTGATTTTCCCCCGCTCCCTGATTGGCTAGGGGTCTTCGGCGAGTGACTGCTGGGAAGGGGAAGGGAGATAACTTCCCGAGCCGGAGGCCTCGGCATGGCGGGAGGCAATTTTGTGATAAGTGTGCCCGGCTCGTTTCTGAGGCCTGTTGTTTGGTCAAGACAACGTGCGAGCATCTGACCGCAAGCAAGCCATTGGACTTGAGAGCAAAGTGACATGGCCGTGCAAAGACGCTTAGTGTTACAGCCAGTGCTCGGTTATAATCGACTTAGTTCCGTGTGACTCACAGACAGTGAATGGTTGAGTATTGACTAAACACTTGTATCAGAAGAAGAAGAGACATGTTCAGTGTTGCTTTACGACCACAGAGACCGTTCGGCCTATTAGGGACGGGAAACCCAGGACGGCCACCTCCGCTTTCACACAACTCCTGAACTCTGACTACACTTGAAAGAAGAAGAAGAAGAAGAAGAAGGAGGAGGAGGAAAAGGAGGAGGAGGAGGAGGAGGAAGAGGAGGAGGAGGAGAAGAAGAAGAAGAAGAAGAAAAAGATTCAGTTCAATGTTGCTTTACGTCCACAGAGACCGTAAGGACTATTAGGGACGGGAAAACGGTCACCTCGACTTTCACACAGCTCCTGAGGTCTGTCCAGTCCACGTTCAATGTACGTCCACAGAAATTAAACCGTAAGGAGTATTAGGGATGTTGAGCCCAGGACGGCCATCTCTTCTTTCACACAAATCCTGAGCTCTGACTACACTTGAAAGAAAATGTACTTAAAACAGAGGGTACATGGTGGCCACAGGGGGAGGGGGGGGGGTGGAAGTGGGGGGGGGGGGGGGGGCAGGGGTCGAGGGATGGGGGTGTTCACAAACAACCGTTCGTAATAAACAGGTCGTTTGTGACCCCTCTTAGCTCTCGCGGTCTTAACTTAACCCTCCCCCTACCACTCCCCACCACTCGTTCCCCACCCACACACGCACTGGCACACACTCACAAACACGCATCCGCTATGGACAATTAGATCGTTTCAAACCCCCCTCCCCCCCAAACCCCACCCACCGCCTTTTCCAACGCATGACCGCCCCACCAACACCCGCTAATCCGACCGCGCACCCACACACTCTCACAAACACCCATCTGTTGTTGTTAAACATACCGTTTGTGACCCCCCTCCCCCCGCCTGCGTCCACCTACACACACACACACACACACACACACACTACACACACACACTACACAAACACACATTACAAACACACACACACACATATGCACCCACCCACCCACATGTCACAGATAAGCATAGCCCTTGTAACACCCCCCCCCTTCCCCGCCCCCCACCCCCACCCCAACATTCTACCCTCCCTCGCAAGACTACCCAACCCCAACCCCAACCCCAACGACCCATCCACATTCCCCAACACCCATCTGTTATAGACAAGCAGATCGTTTGTGAAATTCGTCACGCATGGCGGGTCCCAGGGGCGAGATTGGGCGAGAGGGCGGCTGACAGGGACAAAACGACGTGCCGGACCCAGGCGGGAAGGCGAAACAAATAAGGCACTTGAGCCGTGCAGACTCTTGTTATTGGTCTATTGGGTTAAGCAATTACACGCGCGCTGCTGTTTGTTCCTGTAGCGCCAAGCTACGGACATGCGCACTGCGGCGCCCACCACCACCTCGGGAACGAACAAAACAATACGTCGTAGGAACTGACCACTTTCAAGTAAACATGGTGCTTAACGTCCACAGAAACCACAAGGCTTATTAGGGACGGGGAGAACGGGGGGAAGGGGATATGGAGGTGGGGGGAGAGGGAGATTATATATACCTATCGCTACAATGTCACCACCAGAATGATTTCTGCATTAAGATGGGCAGCGATGAAAGCCGCTTTAATGTTTCATTAATTGTGAGGGACAAAGTCACAAGACCATGTCCACAACCACAACGTTTGAAGAGAAAGGAGAGCCGAAGCGGTATCGAACGAGGTCCTTCCGCTTACCAGCCTACCGCCTTACCGCTAGGCCATACCGGCTCTCCCACTTTCAACTTGAACTGGCTCTTTTATAGGCCTGTTTTGACAATAGAAAACTGATAACCTCAGTGTAAATGTAGCTGTTTTAGATTTAGAATGTATACACATGTGACATGACAATCACTCAACGTGCAAGGGAAATACCTGTCTATGAAGTACTTTGTCCAACTTTCTGTATGGCTGTCTATATGTCTGTACCTTTTTGTTTATTGTAATGATATGCATAACCCGTAGATGTATATATTTGTATGTGTCTGTTATCCATTGTTGGAACAGGTGTAGTGACATCTTCTATAATTGTGTTATATTGAATAAAAGAAAAAAGGGGGGGGGGGATATGTCATAGGTTGTTGTTTTATGTTTTGTTTTACACCCCCCCCCCCCTCCCTGCCACATCTATACAGATTTTTCTTGGGCCTGGAGGGGGGGGGGGGGGGGGGGGGGGGGACACTGAATCCCCTGAATCGAAATGCCTTCCAATAATTATTTCCAAATGGTGGCCTCCTCCTAAGAACAAGAAGGGAGACTACCCAACCACCTCTTCGTTGTACAGAGGAAGTTCCTCTTCATAAGTTCATGTCAGCCGGATACCAAAATTACCAACAGCGAAAAGAGACTAACGTGACTAGTTATGCGTCCTGAATCGGAGACGGTGGGTATAAATGGGTTAATGCAAGTAATAATATTATTGAATTATGTGTTTTATAAACTGTTTGGTTTCTGTGACATTCAAGTTGATTCTCATTGTAAATTCCTCGGAACACCAACCCCACTCACCAATCCATCCCCCATCCACCACCCTACCCACCGACCCATCCACCACCCCACCCACCAACCCACCCCCAACACATCCACCAACACATCCACCAACCCAGCAAGCGTCCAGCCAGCGTCCAGCCAGCCTGTCTATCGGCCCGCCCCCTTCAAACTTTACAATTAGGAATGCCACGGACGCAGAGATTTAAGCCTCCACCCCTTCTTCCCTTCCGTGTGTTATATCCAAGACAGGACTGTTCTACAGATTGTCCCTAACGTGCTTTTTAGCATCTGAGGACATTAAGCAAAATGTATGTAAGTAATGCCCTTCCGCAGGAGAGTTGCTTTGGCCTAGCGGTAAAGGCGTTAGGTTGGTAAGCGGACGACATCGGTTCGATTCCCAGCCTCGGCTCTACCTCCTCTTCAACGTTTAAGGATGTTCAAGTTCAAATTCAGTGCTGCTCTACGTCCACGGAGACCGTACGGACCGTTAGGGACGGGGAGCCCAGCTCCTGAGCTCTGAACACTCGGCCTCTTCAGTTCAATGTCGCTCTACGTCTACAGAGACCACAAGGACTATTAGGGACGGGGAGCCCAGGACGGCCACCTCGACTTTGACACAGCTCCTGAGCTCTGACCACTCCTCTTCAGTTCAGTGCTGCTTTACGTCCACAGAGACCGTACGGACTGTTAGGGACGGGAGTCCAGGACGGCCACCTCGACTTTCACACAGCTCTGAATACTCTTCTTCAGTTCAGTGTTGCTTTACGTCCACAGAGACCGTACGGACTGCTAGGGACGGGGAGCCTAGGACGGCCACCTCGACTTTCACACAGCTCTGAATACTCTTCTTCAGTTCAATGTTGCTTTACGTCCACAGAGACCGTACGGACTGCTAGGGACGTGGAGCCCAGGGCGGCCACCTCGACTTTCACACAGCTCCAGAGCTCTGTTCTCCTCTTTAGTTCAATGTTGCTTTACGTCCACAGAGACCGTACGGTGTATTGTATTGTTAGGCACGCGGAGCCGAGGACGGTCACCTCGACTTTCACACAGCTCCTGAGCTCTGTTGAGGATGTACCTCTGGTGTAGTTTAATGTGTACCTTGCATTTTTACTGTCATGCCAGGTGAGAGTTACCGTAGGCGACTCAGGTCTTTTTTAGTTGTGTTCGTTCGACGTCTTTCGAGTTCTAACTAATTAAGTCCCGTGTTTGTTGATTCAGAAGTTGTTGTTTTGTGGAGTTTGCCCCTTCACAATTAATGAAACATTATTTTGAATGAATCAACACTCAAGGGAGTTAATTAGCGCTCAAAATACGTCACACAAGTACATCAACAAAGACCGGAGTCGCCCACGGTAACTCTCACCTGGCATGCGTGTAAATACAAGGTACAGAAACTCCACCAGAGGTACATCCTCAAATATTTATACTTTACTCAGAGGTACAACACTCTTGGCCTCATTCTGTTTCAGATTTGCCACTTCACAATTAATGAAACACTGGAATGGTTCTCATCGCTGGCCATCTTCATGCAGGAAATCATTCTAATGATGACAGTGTATAGTGTTAGGTTAAGTTACCCCCCCCCACCACCAATCCCACTCCGGACATCCTGAGATCACAGTCCCCGCCAGTACCTCTCCGGAAACAACTGGGCGTTAAACGAGTCTTTAGAGCGAAGCCAAGGGGAAGCGGTTTGGCTTATTAGCGTTAAAAGTGGTACAGCAGTCGGAGCACGGTTCGATTCTGCTTCGGTTCCTCTTTGTCTTCCAGAAGTTTTGGTTTATGGGCATTGTCTTGTGACTTTTGCCCCCGACGGTCAACGAAGCATCAACAATGGCTCACATCGCTGCCCATCTACACTTTGTTATCATTTTGTTAGCGTTTAGTTTTGACAGTTAAAGTTTGACGCTTCAGCTCAGGCTGAGGGGAGAGAATGGATCTGAGTTTTTACTTATTTCCCCACGGTGTTGTTAAATCTGATTGAAGTGGTTCTGGTGTTCCCTGGGATAAATGAATGGATGCCGTCCTGCGCTTGAAAGTTACGATCAAAGACGCATGGCTTTTTGCTCTTCTTTTTTTTTCCGATTCTTTTTTGGACCTCAAGTTTGGAACTCCGTCCCTCTCTCTTTCATCTTTTAAAACAAGGCTGAAAATGTTCCTCTTCATTTTCACTCCAGCTAAAACCGGTGTCCAGTTTCCTCATATCAGTGTGTGTGTGTGTGTGTGTGTGTGTGTGTGTGTGTGTGTGTGTGTGTGTGTGTGTGTGTGTGTGTGTGTGTGTGTGTGTGTGTGTGTGTGTGTGTGTACGTACGTGCGTGTGTGTGTGCATGTGTGTGTGTATTCTATACCCCCTCCTTATAATGTGTACTACATGTCAACTGTAGAGAGTATAGAACACACACACACACTAGCTCACTCAAACAACCCCTGATCGCCCCCCCCCCCCCCCCCCCAACAAAAAAACAAAAAAACCCGCTAACATCAGCATCACCACCACCACCACAAACAACAACAGCCCTACTCTCAGCAACTTTCCCCAAGTCAGCTGTCGGCACCGTGGATGCAGGTGGGGGCCCATGCACGCTTTCGCTCGACTGTGACTAAGTTTTCATCGACGCCAGAGCGGATCAAGTCATCGAGGCGTGACCGAACTGCTGCTGGAGCACTAGGCAATTAATGCAACTGACCAGAGAGGTTAGAACATAGACATCCTGGGCTCTGGCACAGGCGGAGGAGGAGGGAATTGGGGACGTGTGTGTGTGTGTGTGTGTGTGTGTGTGTGTGTGTGTGTGTGCGTGTGTGTGTGTGTGTGTGTGTGTGTGTGTGTGTGGGTGTGTGTGTGTGTGTGTGTGTGGTGTGTGTGTGTGTGTGTGTGTGTGTGTGTGTGTGTGTGTGTGTCGTGTGTGTGTGTGTGTGTGTGATGTGTACGTGTGTGTGTGTGTGTGTGTGTGTGTGTGTGTGAGAGATGAGAGAGAGAGAGAGAGAGAGAGAGAGAGAGAGAGAGAGAGAGAGAGAGAGAGAGAGAGAGAGAGAGAGAGAGAGAGGAATATGTGTGTGTGTGTCCTGTCGGTGTGAGTGTGTGTGTGTGTGTGTGTGTGTGTGTGTGTGTGTGTGTGTGTGTGTGTGTGTGTGTCCCTGAATACGTGCTGTGCGTGATCAGTAGGTGCGCGCGCGCGCGGTGTGTGTGGGGAGTGGGGGGGTGAGTGAGTGAGTGAGTGGTGTGTGTGTGTGTGTGTGTGTGTGTGTGTGTGTGTGGTGTGGTGTGGTGTGGTGTGGTGTGGTGTGGTGTGGTGTGGTGTGTGTGTGCGTGTGTGTGTGCGTGTGTGCGCGTGTGTGTGTGTGTATGCGTGTGTGCGTGTGGATCAATGGGACACTGAAGGTGGGGAACTATTCTGTTGCCGGAGGGTGTGGGTGGGTGGGGGTGGGGGGGGGGAGGGGGGGGGCTCGAGAGAGAGAGGAGGGGGTGGTGGTGGTGGGATTGTGTGTGTGTGTGGGTGGGGGGAGGTCAAGGCCAATCGTCTAGACTGAGACAGGCATAAGTCACTAGCTAGCAGTGGGGCATGCTGAGACCGGATATTGTGTTCATCGTGATGGACGTGCGCGTGTAGGATAATGATAATGAGTATTATTATGAAGCCAGGCGTAAAGCCGGCAGCACGGTTCTGATGAAAGCTTAAATGCTCTGTAACGTCGGTGCACGTGAAACCGCCGCACGACTAGGCAAGCGTACGTACGTATCACTGACACGCACATGTAGACAGCGGTGTAAACATGGTGCTTAATGTCCACAGAAACCATAAGGCTTATTAAGGACGGGGGAATGGAGATGGCGGAAGAAGGAGGTTATATATACCTATCGCTGCACCGTCACCACCAGAATGACTCCTGCACTAAGATGGACAGCGATGAGAGCCATTTTAATGTTTAATTAATTGTGAGGGACAAAGTCACAAGACAGTGTCCACAGACCACAACCTTTTAGAAGAGAAAGTAGAGCCGAAGCGGTATCGAACCGAGGTCCTTCCACTTACCAGTCTAACGGCTTACCGCTAGGCCAAACCGACTCACGTCGACATTGTTGATGAAGTGATGCTTTATGTCCTCAGATGTCAGTTGACATATTAGGGACAAGTTGTGACCAATGCCGAAGCACGGTGCAATAAATCTTTACGTCCGCGGAAACCAGAAGGCTCGTTAGGACGGACAGCTCAGGACGGCCACCTCGACTCTCACACAGCTCCTGAACTATGACATTGCTGACAGTGATCGCTTTTATATAGCGCTATTCTCCGTTCTCGACCAGACTCACCGCGCTCTGGTCGCATGTGACGACGCTGAAGTGTTGCTTTACGTCCACAGAAACCGTAGGCTTAACGGAACGGGAGCCCAGGACGGCCACCTCGACTTTCACACAGCTCCTGAGCTCTGATGTGATTCTACACGAGTGACTATAGCTTTTCATAGCGCTTTATTGAATATCCACGGTAGTGGTGTACTTACGGCGCGGACATTCTGATACTAACAGTAATGTTGACTGGTAATGATAACGGTCATTTCTTTAGCGCCGTATCTCACAAGATCAACAGGAAAAACGGATGCATAAAACCTCAAAAACAAACATAGAAACCTATTATATTCCTCGCATACCAGATCCGCGCGCGCACAAACACACACACACGCGCGCATACACACACACGCATATACGCACGTACACGCGCACGCACGCATGCACACAGACACGCATGCACGCACGCACGTATGAACGTACACACGCACGCACGCGCGCGCGCGCGCCGTTCCAGTCAGTTTCGCATCCGAGAAGGAGCGAGATTCCTACGACGGATGGAGTCTAGCTGCTGAAAGCTCTGCTGGACTGGTTCATCTGCAGACATACGGACTGTGGACCCCCCCCCCCCCCCCCCACCCGCGGCCCATCCCCTGTTAAATTAAAACCTTTGGCCAACGCTTCCTTTTTTACTGTGCTCCAAAGCAATGAAATTCTCTCACTTACGATAGCTGTCACATTCGATCCTCCCCTGCCTTCAAGACTGCGTTAAATACTCACTTCTGCAAACAATAATTATATGTCACAACAATGATTTCAGATTGTGTGTGTGTGTGTGTGTGTGTGTGTGTGTGTGTGTGTGTGTGTGCGTGCGTGCGTGCGTGCGTGCGTGCGTGCGTGCGTGCGTGCGTGCGTGCGTGTGCTGCGTGGGTGGGGGGGGTGCGCGCGCACTTGCAATGAATAACTTTTTTTCTCTCCCAATAATACTTACCGATTTAGTGATCTCCGGCGGCTGCTGCATCAGTGACCGAAAAGATG
>JABMCL010002484.1:455000-467500 GCA_018857735.1 Alviniconcha marisindica
GCTGATATATGGACCTCTGAACAGGGACTTTCTTTATTCAAAGTAAAGGTAGTTGAGTATTTCCTCTTTTTTTATTTTTATGAAGCCAACGTTTGTAAGAATGGGAAGGGCTTTTGTTTCCGGGTATTATTTAGGTGTGCAATTTATAACAAAATATCTGGGCATAGTATGGGTTAATCTGTTACTGTGAGTTTAGTTTCATCTGATCCTTTTAGTCGAAAATTACATATTTTCAAGGTTTTAACACCATATCTTTTTCATTTTTATAGCTATTCTCTTGAAATTTGGCATGTAGACCTATTTTTAGGTAGGCCTGCATTATGAACTGAAAGAAATCTAGTGTCCACTGTAGGAGAGAAAGAAAATAATTCAAAGGAAAATAAATTATGCTAATTCGTGACCAAATTTTTTTAGGCTAAATATGTAATACTGCATGTATACCTATCATTTTGGTAGACAATCCAGACCGACGCTCTGTGAACACTTACTCCAAAGGTAAAGAAAAGAAAGTGTCAAACACAAAAAACACTGTGTCAAAATAGTACACAGAATTATTTTACCTTATTTTTTTTAATAAGGTTAATTTGTTTAAATAAGTTTAATTTGTTTAAATGATTTATCAGCATTAAACAAACATTTATTTTCATTTTTTCATTTTTTTCTTCTATATAAGTAGCCTTACTTATATAGAAGAAAAAAATGAAAAAAATGAAAATAAATGTGAACACTTGTGGACAAATTTCGTCAAAAGAACCAACTGTAGCAAAACTATTAACAAAAACACACCCCTTCTTAGGTACATTGGAAGCAGCTGAGAGAGAGAGAGAGAGAGAGAGAGAGAGAGAGAGAGAGAGAGAGAGAGAGAGAGAGAGAGAGAGAGAGAGAGAGAGAGAGAGACAGAGAGACAGACAGACAGACAGACAGACAGACAGACAGACAGACAGACAGAGACAGACAGAGACAGACAGAGACAGAGACAGAGAGACAGACAGAGACAGACAGAGACAGAGAGAGACACACAGAGACACAAAGAGAGACAGAGAGAGAGACAGAGACAGAGAACGAACGAACGAAAGAACGAATGTTTTATTAACAAGGGAATGGAATAAGTACAATACTTTTTTTCCCCATCCAGCCCTCGGGCAAAACAACAACAACAACAAAAAACAAAACAAAACAAAACACAAAAAACACGATCGAAAACAAAATAATTATAAACTCAAAAAACCATATTAACTATGAGAGGAGAGAGAGAGAGAGAGAGAGAGAGAGAGAGAGAGAGAGAGAGAGAGAGAGAGGAGAGAGAGGAGAGAGAGAGAGAGATGAGAGAGAGAAGGGCAGTGTAATACAAATCATCACATATTTGACACATCATATTCACAAATATTGAGAATATAAACGAATGCGATCATGAGAGAGAGAGAGAGAGAGAGAGAGAGAGAGAGAGAGAGAGAGAGAGAGAGAGAGAGAGAGAGAGAGAGAGAGAGAGAGAGAGAGAGAGAGAGAGAGAGATTTGAATGACTGATTGATTCAATGTTGCTTTACGTCCACAGAAACGTATTAGGGGACGGGGAACCCAAGACGGCCACCTCGACTTTCACACAGCTCCTGAGCTCTCAGAGAGGGGAGTGGGGGGTGGGGTGGGGGGAGGAAATGTGGTAAGTATATATAATTCATTTTATAATTGGTTTTTGAACGCCCAACCAACCGTGCCGGTGACATCAAGGCAAGAGAGATTTAACGGAAGAAGGAGAACAACGCCCAGACTGATGGAAACAGTGCATGCAGGTATACCGATCTTTGGAAGGAGTTCAAAAGCGCCAAACAGCTGGGGACCTTTCCTGAGGTTTTAGCTCAATTCTGTACTGCTGCCACTTGTGCTGCTGGGTTGAGAGGAAGGGGGGTAGGGGGAGTGGGTGGGGGTCGGTGGGGTGGTGTGTGTGTGTGTGTGTGTGTGTGAACGTGTGTGTGTGTGTGTGTGTGTGTGTGTGTGTGTGTGTGTGTGTGTGTGTGTGTGTGTGGTGTGTGTGTGTGTGTGTGTGAACGTGTGTGTGAACGTGTGTGTGTGTGTATAATGTGTGTGTGTGTGTGTGTGTGTGTGTGTGGTGTGTGTGTGTGTGTGTGTGTGTGTGTGTGTGTGTGTGTGTGAAGTGTGTGTGTGTTGTGTGTGTGTGTGGTGTGTGTGTGTGTGATTGAGAGTGTGTGTGTGTGTGTGTGTGTGTGGTGCGTGCGTGCGTGCGTGCGTGCGTGCGTGCGTGCGTGCGTGCGTGCGTGCGTGCCTGTGTGTGTGTGTGGGTGGGGGGGAGGGGAGGGGGGCGGTAGACGAGGATTTAACGGCAGGAAGTTGTGCACCACTCTTCATTTTTTTCTTTTTCCTTTTTTTGTGTGGTGCGTGACCTACTTCCAAACGAACTTTCTATTCCACCTCCTCTGCCCTCCAATACCCCCCCCCCCCAGACCCTACACCCTCTACCCCACCCATCCCCAAATTGTAGGCTACTGTCTTCCGCCACCCGGAAAGGAGTCTGCAATTGTAGCTTGCAATATTACAGTGCAGAATCTACGTGGGAGTCAACAGGATAAGGATTGCGTGGACTGAAGCAGCACAGAGACGATTCCTTCCGTCTGGCTGTCCGCTACTTTCAAATTGGGTCTGACGTACGGTAGCCTAATCATGGCCAACATTAAAAAGAAAAAAAGAAAAAGGAAAATGAAGTTAGTGTAGGGAAGGAGGGGGCTGGTGGGTGGGTCGGGAACATATATTAAAACATATATCATATTTGTGTGTATATTTGTGTCAGGCCTCTGATGTACAGCGGACAAAGGAAAAATGAACGCAGCCTCAGATCGTAAAATCGCCCAGAGCAAAAGTTACTGTTCTAGACGTCCCAAATTGACCGACCACTATCCATCAGCTCACCGCAGTGGACACTGCAGTCCACATCTGTGGACACTCAGATGAAAGACGGAGAACAATTGCAAAATCTGCACCGAGCCATAGAAGGAACTAACTTTCTCAGGTTTGGCGGAGGAAAAAAGGAAGAAGATTTGACATGATTTGTCTGTTGCATTCTTCTTCTTCTTTTTTCATTTTTTTCATAGCCGACTAAATTTACCAAACAATTACCAAATATGAGTACAAAATAGATCGGGATAAAAAAAATATATAAAAAAACACACCCAGTAGACCACATCTTTTCTCGTGCACGTACAGATTATCTAGAACGCTGGAATACGTCATCAAAAGTTCACTCCATGGAGATAAAAACAATTGGTGACACAAAAAAGTTTGCAATCCAAACATGCATTTCTTCCGTGACCTATACGCAGAAGTGAAATCAGCTTCCTGGTGTTCTATCCTTGACGTCAAAGACATTTTGCTGACGTCAAAGTGAAGCGCGGGGAAAACAGCGCACAACGCGGTACTGAGCTCGTGAAACAAGTGTTAAGTGATGGTGCCCCCAAAAGTCACCTTGAAAAATCGAAATAAAATCAACGGCACGTTCCGTCGCAAAATGTTTACTGCACAGAATGCTCTTAAACATTACCCTGATCCAAGCACACAAGAAGTTTAGCCTGGGATGGCTAGTTTCTAATTTAATGTCACGAAATTTCCAAACAGTACACTTAAACACTTTGCAGATGGGTTTTTTTTTTTCACTCACTCAATTTGTGACAGAATAAACTTTCGAAACGAGTGAAACTGAATACTATACACTAGGTGTGTGTATATATTTAGACAATCTCGATCACGCACAGCTCCCTTGTCCCTTCCCAATACCTTCAATCAGATCCGCGGCTCCCTGGATGGAAACTAATTTTTTACACTCGGTCTGCTGCAGACAGTCGATGAATAGAGAACACATTTACCATTGCCTTTCCGCATCAGATGCCTTGTGGTTCCACTGATCACAAAGAAGTGCCCCACCCCCTCAACGTCCCCCCACCCCTCCTCCCCAACCCAACCCATGCCAAAGATACAATCAATGCTTTATTTTATGTCTGTTCACAGCAAGGTGATATTAGAAGAAGAAAAAAGGACCAAGAGTCAGAGGCCAGACGACGGAAAAACAAAGAGAACTCGGGCTTGAAAGACTTTAATACTCAAGGATAATAGCGTTAGGTTGGTTTGATCGGCCCACCTAACAGCCAGTCCTGGCTATGATACAACCACATGTAAAATTAATATATAATATATATATATATATATATATATATATATATATATATATATATATTATATATATATATACACACGTGCACAATATGTTATATAATTGCATTGTCAGTCGTTGTGAATATATAATATATATATATATATATATATATATATTATATATATATATATATATATATATATATATATATAAAAAGCACACATGTATACGTTAAAAAAGAGAGAGGGATACGGAAGATTTATTCATTTAGGCTGTTGGCCCTCGTGAAGGGGTGCAAGTGGATGGATGACCTACCTTCTCACAGTGTGTGTGTGTGTGTGTGTGTGTGTGTGTGAGAGAGAGAGAGAGAGAGAGAGAGAGAGAGAGAGAGAGAGAGAGAGAGAGAGAGAGAGAGAGAGAGAGAGAGAGAGAGAGAGTTAGTTATCTACTGTGGACCACCTTTAAAATTAACTTTACGATGTTTTCGCCCGATTTAAGTCTTGCTGAGCGAAAGATTTCGAGCGTGAAAGGAAAACAAAGTACCAATATTTTTGTCATTTCACTTTCCTAAGTGTACGCGGTCATCGTTCACACCAAAACACTTCCTTTAGTATTGTATGCAGGAATGGAGGTCACGGTTCCCACGCTTCGGTGGTTGAGTGCATGTACTGTATACCTCGTCTTTTTTGCTGGTTCCACTGATCGAGAAAGTGTGATTGCTGGTTCCACTGATCGAGAGAGTGTGATTGCTGGTTCCACTGATCAAGATCAGGGTGTGATTTCTGGTTCCACCAATCAAGAGAGAGAGAGAGAGAGGAGAGAGAGAGAGAGAGAGAGAGAGAGAGAGAGAGAGAGAGAGAGAGAGAGTCATTTCTGATTCCACCGATGGAGAGAGTGTGATTGCTGGTTCCTCTGATCGAGAGAGTGTGATTGCTGGTTCCACGGATCGAGAGAGTGACTGCTGGTTCCACTGATCGAGATCAGGGTGTGACTGCTGGTTCCACTGATCGAGAGAGTGATTGCTGGTTCCTCTGATCGAGAGAGTGTGATTGCTGGTTCCACGGATCGAGAGAATGTGATTGCTGGTTCCACTGATCGAGATCAGGGTGTGATTGCTGGTTCCACTGATCGAGATCAGGGTGTGATTGCGGGTTCCACCGATCGACAGAGTGCGATTGCTGGTTCCACCGATCTAGAGAGTGTGATTGCTGGTTCCACCGATCGAGAGAGTGCGATTGCTGGTTCCACCGATCGAGATAGTGTGATTGCTGGTTCCACCGATCGAGAGAGTGTGACTGCTGGTTCCACTGATCGAGAGAGTGTGATATAATGGTTCCACTGATCGAGATCAGGGTGTGATTGCTGGTTCCATTGATCGAGAGAGTGTGATTGCTGGTTCCACCGATCGAGAGAGTGTGATTGCTGGTTCCACTGATCAAGAGAGTGTGATTGATGGTTCTACTGATCGAGATCAGGGTGTGATTGCTGGTTCCATTGATCGAGAGAGTGTGATTGCTGGTGCCACCGATCGAGAGCGTGTGATCGTTAGCACAGTGTGTCGTGATGGACCTACCTTCATTCTGGTGGGTGTTTTGTGCGACGGTTCCTTTCAGAATGGTGAGACTTTGGATTTTGATTTCTACCATGCTTTTTAGCTGTGAACCTTGGGCCTCGGCCACTGTACCCGGTTGCTGACAGCCCAGCCTACGTGCAACACATGATCACGGACTCATTTGCTCATTTGACCCCTGACTTGACCTCTCGTCTTAGAAAACTTGACATCGGCTTTTTTGACTACTACGTAACGCTTTCGTCGGGGTGGGAAGAATCTGACAAAAAAACGGCCTACCGAACTCAATATTTTTCTGTTGCGGATTCCAGACTGATCTAAACAAACAAACAAACAAACAAAAACAAAACAAAAAACACCACCATCAGCACCACCACCAACAACCCCCCCAAAAAACAACAACAACAACAACAACCACCACCAACAACAACAAAAAATGATATCTGTCTTCTCCAGTAAACTTCAACAACCTGACCTCGATTCTTCTACAAACCAATCCTATACTATCGCAAACGATATTTCCATCGCTCTGTTCAACGCTCGTCCCGAAAAAAAGACCAGACATTAGCACCTTCATCACCGACGACAACACTGTTCCCCACCGAGACCTGGTTGAGAGCGAGACCGGACGACGCCAAATGCTCGGACCTGACCCCTGCCGGTTACAGCACCAGGTCTTTTCCCCGACCCTCCCGGAGGGCGTGATTGGGGGGGGGGGGGGGGGGCGGTGCGGAGGGGGGGGGCGTGAGGCTTCCATGAACGCTTCTGCTGTCTCAACACACAAGGGAGTTAATTAGCACTCGAAAGACGCCAAACAAGCACAACAACAAAGACCTGAGTCGCCTGGCATGCGTGTAAATACAAGGTACATAAACTCCACCAGAGGTACATGCTTTTGCTCTCGCATCTCTTTCACCGCATCCTTCCCTTGTGACCACTCTTAGTTTGAACTTGCCTGTGTCTCTTTATGGATGACTCGATCAGCAGACTGTCAGCTTCTTCTATGTTTATCGTCTCCCCGACTAGCCGCAAGAACAAGCAAACGCTGATTTCATGTTCATTGATCAGCTCCACAGCTTGTTCGAACACTGCAACTCTTTACATGCCTCCCCCGTCGTCCTTGGCGACTTCACGGCGACTTCAGCGTGTTTTATGACAAGCATCTGCACCCAGCCACCTCCAGAATGATGGATGGCTTGACCACTTTCAATATGACCAAGGCTGTCCATCAGTCCTGCACTCAGGACAAAGGCCATATCCTGGACTGGCTGTTGTTGCACACATCTGATAACCACCTTGTGTAGTCTACATCCGTGTGAGAAAGGCCACATCCTGGACTGTCTGTAGTTGTACACATCTGATGACCATGCACCTTATGCAATCTACTTTCGTGTCCACCCATGACAAAGACCACGTCCTGGACTGTCTGTAGTTGTACACATCTGATGACCATGCACCTTATGCAATCTACTTTCGTGTCCACCCATGACAAAGGCCACGTCCTGGACTGGCTATTGTTGCACACAACTGGTGACCATGCACCTTATGAAGTCTATTTCCGTGTCCCACTCCATCGCCTCTGACCATGCCTGCGTCATTCGCTATCTCAACATCGCCGTTCCTCCGTATCCCTCCCAACCTACGTACGTCGGTCATGGAAACGAAATGTCCGCACCATCGACCGCGCAGCCCTGAAAGCAGACCTGGCCACGCGTATGTCTCTCCCACCTGCGGCAGTGCCCCAGCGCTAATGACCTGGACACTAAGTAAGTAAACTTGGTGCTTAACGTCCACAGAAACCGTACGGCTTATTAGGGACGGGGAGAAGGGGGGAGGAGGGGGTATGGAGGTGGGGGGAGAGGGAGATTATATACCTATCGCTACACTGTCACCACCAGAATGATTTCTGCATTAAGATAGGCAGCGATGAGAGCCATTTTAATGTTTCAGAGGAAGTGATGGACAAAGTCACAAGAAAGTGTCCACAAACCACAACATTTCTGAAGAGAAAGGAGAGCCGAAGCGGTATCGAACCGAGGTCCTTCCGCTTACCAGCCTAACGCCTTACCGCTAGGCCAAACCGGCTCACAACCTGGACACTGCTGACCAAAGACCTATGTATACCTGTAATTGTAAGTCCTTGGTCAGAGCTCAGGAGCTGTGTGAAAGTCGAGGTAGCCGTCCTGGGCTCCCGTCTCTAATAAGCCTACGGTTTCTGTGGACGTAAAGCAACACTCAGCCAATATCCTTGGTGTAAGTGTATGGAACAATTTACCTCAAACACTCCGCCACTCTGATTCTGCCTCCTCAGTCTTTTAAAGCCGCCCTCAAGACGCACCTATTCAATAACAGTGTCTAAAGTGTTTTTCACAGCCGTGCCTATCGTCCGACGCGCGAGTATATATACATATATATATATATATGTGTGTGTGTGTGTGTGTGTGTGTGTGTGTGTGTGTGTGTGTGTGTGTGTGTGTGTGTGTGTGTTATTTTTAAGCGCCCTGTGCTCCCACCGTGTGTGGTAGATGGACGCTCTAGAAATCGTCTTTATTATTATTATTATTATTATTATTATTATTAAAGTCCTTGATGTATATCCTTGGTGCTGACAGGCGTCCTTGCACGCCCAAGGCATCGCTTTCTGGCACCTTCCTCTAAACTCTGCCAGAGCTGGTTACGCCACTCTTTATTTGCACGCAGCTGTCCACGACGCTGTCAGCGCCCTCCGAAAGGTATAAGTACTAATAAGACTGTGGAAGCAACACAGAGTCCAAGCAGCAACGTAAACAGGAGGCGCGGGTAAAATAAAAAATGAAAAAGTTCCGTCTCATTTTAAACGATTTTTTGTGTGCTGGCGTAAGCAACGTGGGCGGTTATGAAAAGAAATTAGAATTAAAAATGAAAAAAAATGAAAAATGAAAAGAAAAGAAAAATGAAAAAGAAAAAAGGAAAAGAAAAAACTGGAAAAAAGGAAAAACAACAACAGCAACAACAAACTGGGAGGAAAAAAAGAAAAAAAGAAGAAAAATGTTTGACATAATTTGAGTTGATTAGCTGTTACAACCCTACAGCCATCTGAGCACCAATGAAAAACTGTCCGTTAGCTGCCAGTTATTCGAGACCTGTGGCGTGTTCAGTTACGGCATGCAGAGGTTGGAGGAAAGATGCCGTAAACCAGTTCTTGGAGTTTGGCGTCCTTGATGACCATGCACGCTCCTGCCCAACAAACAGAACACGGAGGCAGTGCAGCTGTACTGTAAGACACAGGCAGAGCAGGGGATTTAAACTGCCATCCCAAAGAAGAGAACATAATGAGCCGGTTTGGCCTAGCGGTAGGGCATTAGGCTCGTAAGCAGAGGGACCTCGGTTCGATTCCGCTTCGGCTCTCTTTTCTCTTCAAAAGTTGTTGTCTGTGGACACTGCCTTAATTGTGACTTTGTCCCTCGCAATTAACGAAACATTAAAATGGCTCTCGTCTGCTGCCCATCTTAATGCAGGTGCCATTCTGGTGGTGATAGTCTAGCGATAGGTATATGATATAATCTCCCTCATCCCCCACCTCCATACCCCCTTTTCCCCTTCTCCCCATCCCCAATAAGCCTTGTGGTTTCTGTGAACGCTAAGCTCTATGTTTACTTACTTACTTTTGAAAACATGACGGCAGTTCGGCTGTACTGCAAGAGATAAGCAGAGTAGGAATTTAAACTGCCATCCGGTGCCATCCCAACGAAGAGAACATGAACATGGACGGCAGTTCAGCTGTACTGTAAGAGAGCAGAGTAGGGATTCAAACTGCCATCTCAACGAAGAGAACAAAGACGGCAGTTCGGCTGTACTGTAAGAGATGGGCAGAGCAGGGGATTTTAAACTGTCATCCCAGCGAAGGGAACATGGAGGCAGTGCAGCTGTACTGTAAGAGATAGGCAGAGTAGGAGATTTAAACCGCCATCAGGTGGCATCCAAACGAAGAGAACACGGAGGCAGTGCACCTGTACGTAAGAGAGCAGAGTAGGGGATTTAAACTGCCATCTCAACGAAGAGAACATGGAGGCAGTTCAGCTGTACTGTAAAAGATAGGCAAGGTAGGGATTTAAACTGCCATCTCAACGAAGAGAACATGGAGGCAGTTCAGCTGTACTGTAAAAGATAGGCAAGGTAGGGATTTAAACTGCCATCTCAACGAAGAGAACCTGGATGCAGTTCGGCTGTACTGTAAAAGATAGACAAAGTAGGGATTTAAACTGCCATCTCAACGAAGAGAACAAGGACGGCAGTTCAGTTGTACTGTAAGAGATAAGCAGAGTAGGGATTTAAACTGCCATACGTGGCATCCAAACGAAGAGAATATGAACATGGACGCAGTTCGGCTGTACTGTAAGAGATAAGCAGAGTAGGGATTTAAACTGCCACCCGGTGGCGTTCCAACGAAGAGAACAAGGACGGCAGTTCAGTTGTACTGTAAGAGATATGCAGAGTAGGGATTTAAACTGCCATACGTGACATCCAAACGAAGAGAACATGAACATGGACGCAGTTCGGCTGTACTGTAAGAGATAAGCAGAGTAGGGATTTAAACTGCCATCCGGTGGCGTCCCAACGAAGAGAACATGAACATGGACGGCAGTTCAGCAGCACTGTAAGAGATAGGCAGAGTAGGGATTTAAACTGCCATCCCAACGAAGAGAACTTGAACATGGACGGCAGTTCGGCTGTACTGCAAAAGATAAGCAGAGTAGGGATTTAAACTGCCATCCGGTGGCATCCCAACGAAGAGAACTTGAACATGGACGGCAGTTCGGCTGTACTGTAAGAGATAGGCAGAGTAGGGATTTAAACTGCCATCCGGTGGCATCCCAACGAAGAGAACTTGAACATGGATGCAGTTCAGCTGTACTGTAAGAGATAGGCAGAGTAGGAGATTTAAATTGCCATCCCAACGAAGAGGACATGAACATGAACGAGAGTGCAGCTGTACTGTAAGAGATAGGCAGAGTAGGGATTTAAACTGCCATCCGGTGGCATTCCAACGAAGAGAACATGAACATGGAGGCAGTTCAGCTGCACTGTAAGAGATAGGCAGAGTAGAGGATTGGAACTGCCATCCCAACGAAGAGAACAAGGACTGCAGTTCAGCTGTACTGTAAGAGATAGACAGAGTAGGGGATTTGAACTGCCATCCCGTGGGATCAACTTGATGACCGATCCTCAGCCTGCAGAACCAAACACAGCACTGAATCTGTCCTGCCCAGGATCGTTAACGACTTTCTAACGGCTGTGGACAACAGCAAGATATGCATGCATTCTGACACTATTAGATCTCTCGGCTGCCTTTGATTCAATAGCTTACCAAATTCTCCTTACTATAGACTTCTAACACTCGTTTGGTATTTCTGGCTCAGCTCTGTCTTGGTTTACGTCTTATCTTTGTAACAGAACACAGGCAATCACCATAAAATAATAGTCTGCAGTCTCGATCAGCATTGCACCCTCTGCTATGGCGTTCCCCAGGCCAGGGGGGTGTTGGGGGCTGGGGGGAGGTGTGGGGAGGGGAGGTGCCTCAAGGAGACTTTGGGGAAAGGGATGTGGGGAGGGGACTGTGGGGAAGGAATATGTGGAGGGGACTGTGGGGAAGGGATGTGGGAAGGGGACTGTGGTAAAAGGATGTGGGAAGGGGACTCCGTGGAGTTGTTTGTGGGAAAAAGGATGCGGGAAGGGGACTGTAGAGAAGGGTATGAGGGGATGGGACTATGGGGAAAGGGATGTGGGGAGGGGACTGTGGGGAAAGAGATGTGGAGAGGGGACTGTGGGGAAAGGGATGAGGGGAGGAGACTCCGGGGAGGGGACTGTGGGCAAAGAGATGCGGGAAGGGGACTTTGAGGAGAGGGATGAAGGAAGGGGACTGTATGGAAAGGGATGTGGTGGGGGGACTGTGGGGAAAGGGATCCAGGGAGGGGACTGTAGGGGGAGGGATGAGGGAAAGGGACTGTAGGGAAAGGAATGTGGGGAGGGGATTGTGGGGAAAGGGATGAGGGGAAGAGACCGTGAGGAAATGGATGGATGCGGGGAGGGGACTGTGGTTAAAGGGATAAGGGGTGGGGACTGTGGGGAAAGGGATGAGCGGACTGTGGGGAAAGGGATGAGAGGAGGGGATTGTGGGGAAAGGGATTTAGGAACGTGACTGTGGGGAAAAGGATGAGAGAAGGGGGCTACGGGCAAAGGGATGAGAGGAGGGGACCGTGGGGAAAGAGATGTGGGGAGGGGACTGTAGGAAAAGGAATGCGGGGAGGGGACAGTGGGAAAAGGGATGCGGGGGGAGAGAGAGAGAGAGAGAGAGAGAGAGAGAGAGAGAGAGAGAGAGAGAGAGAGAGAGAGAGAGAGAGAGAGAGAGAGAGTATAAAAGTGCATGCATGATTATTTCAAAAGCGTGGCGCGAAGCTGAACACTACACCATTCAGATGGAAACAAACTTGATACAGCTACACCCCAAAGCGCCCGAAAGGACGCTAGATCAAACAACTTGGTGGCAGTTTTCAATCAGCCCCCACAATCACCACCCCCAAAAAATGATGAAAAGGAATTTCTGCTTTTTCCGGGTTTTCTTCGCTTCTGCCGGGAGATGTTTCAATTCATGTTCATTCTCTCTCTGGCATTTGGAAATAGAACTGTATGCTCTGGCCGGCAACACGGGACACATTGATTGAAATTCGTATTCAGCCGTTCCCCCGGTTCCCCAGAGCGGGATTAAAGGGGTAATATATAGCCTTTCTTAACCC
>JABMCL010002484.1:472500-475000 GCA_018857735.1 Alviniconcha marisindica
CATTCTATAATATACTATATAAACGAAGAAAAAGGAGGAGGAAGATTGATTGATTGAACTTTAATTACGCAAGTATGAAGGTTTAGGAGGAGGAAGAGGAGGAGGAAGAGGCGGAGGAAGAGGAAGAAAAGGAAGAGCAAGAGGAGGAGGAGGAAGAAGAGCAAGAGGAGGATGACGACGAAGAGGAGGAAGAGGAGGAGGAAGAGGAGGAAGAGGAAAAAGAAGAAGAGGAGGGAGAGGGGGAGGAGGAGAAGAGGAGGAGGAGGAAGAGTAGGAGGAGGAAGAGGAGGAGGAGGAGGAAGGGGAGGAGGAAGAGAAAGATGAGGAAGAGAAGGAGGAGGAAAAGAAGGAGGAGGAAGAGGAGGAAGAGCAAGAGGAGGAGGAATAGGAGGAAGAGGAATAGAAGAGGAAGAGGCGGAGGAAGAGGAGAAGGAAGAGGAAGAAGAAGAAGAAGAAGAAGACGACAACCAAACGCAAAATAAAGACAGCAGCAAAAACAAACAAACAAACAAAACGTCGACTGCAACACTGCTGACCAACATCAAGATGAAGCTAGACCACCAGCAACGCAAGACGCTAATAAATAACGGTATACACACAATCTTGACAGAATATCTGTGTTCGAGGCACAACAACAGATGTCCCCCCCTCCTCCTAACCCCCTCATCCCCCCCCCGTTTCCACCCCCCCACCCCCCACCCACCCCAGCCGCCATCAGTCCTCCGCGCCCCCTCCTCCTGCACAGATAATGGTGGGAGTCACACAAGGGTCAGCCAGCAAGTCTAACAACTATGGGCATTTCGGAGCTCTCCCGCAGGTCTTTGGAACAGCGGGGCCTACCGCGTGACTGGTGTCAAAGGCTCGGCTCCTTTGCCCGTTCCTGTTGCAAAGGTCAGCTCGCGGGGGCCGTGCGCAGAGAGAGAGAGAGAGGGGGGGAGGGTAGAAGGAGAGAGAGAGAGAGGGAGAGGGGTAGAGAGAGAGAGAGAGAGAGAGAGAGAGAGAGAGAGGAGAGAGAGAGAGAGAGAGAGAGACAGAGACAGAGACAGAGAGACAGAGACAGAGAGAGACAGACAGACAGACAGACAGACAGACAGACAGAGACACAGAGAGAGAGAGAGTTGTGTCGTGCCAAACAGGCCCTGGTCATCAGTC
Source organism: Alviniconcha marisindica (assembly GCA_018857735.1). NCBI lineage: Eukaryota > Metazoa > Mollusca > Gastropoda > Provannidae > Alviniconcha > Alviniconcha marisindica. Next base: position 473,653 of record JABMCL010002484.1, read on the forward strand.
TGTCTGGCCGCGGTCACATACACAAACACACGCGCACGCGCGAACTACACACACACACACACACACACACACACACACACACACACACACACACACACACACACACACACACACACAAACACACACACACACACTGTATATCTTCTCAAAATCACCCAGTAGCGGAAACGGAAATGTCACTATTTCTTCTTCTTCTTCTTCTTCCTTCAACTTCCTTTTCCCTGCCGATCGACTTCCGGTTAAAAAGAAGAAGAAAAAGAAAAACTGAACTGAAAAAAGGAAGTTACATGCATGGGGCAGGAGTCGGTGCCGTGAGATTGTTGCATGTGGCTGCAGACGATCCACTATCTGCCTTCACTTTACACAGTATGGGGTTCGACACACATCGATATGTGAAAGTACGTCGTTTTTGCCAAGATATATATATACGTGCAGTTGCTCTGCAGGTGCGTTTTGATAATACCAGCTTTGCCAAGAATGTAATGTCTGTCTGTTCTGTAAAACGGTCCGAAGACGTTAGGTGTGTGTGTGTGCGTGCGTGCGTGCGTGCGTGCGTGCGTTTTCTCCCGTACTGGTTTGGCACACGTTCTGAGGGAATTGTCGTCCGGTGTGTGTGTGTGTGTGTGTGTGTGTGTGTGTGTGTGTGTGTGCCTGCGTGTGTGTGTGTGTATGTGTGTGTGCGCGTGCCTGCGTGCGCGTGCGTGCGTGCGTGCGTGCCTGCGTGCTTGTGTGTGTGTGTTGTGTGTGTGTGGTGTTGTGTGTGTGTGTGTGTGTGTGTGTGTGTATGTGTGTGTGCGCGTGCCTGCGTGCCTGCGTGCGCGTGCGTGCGTGCGTGCGTGCGTGCTTGTGTGTGTGTGTGTGTGTGTGTGTGTGTGTGTGTGTGTGTGCGCGTGAAAAAGGTCCGGACTCTCATGCCAGCAATAGCGAGTTCAAATTGCGTGGAACCCAGTGTTTTATCTCATAGCCCCCCCCCCCCCCATTTTTTTAAATTCAGCTGCTGCAACACCAACGTCATCAAAATGTGCACCCCCCCCCCCCCCATTTTTTTAATTCAGCTGCTGCAACACCAACTCATCAAAATCCCCCCCCCCCCCCCCCCCGTATAAATGTGTCTGCTTCTATCAACACCCACATAGTCGAAAATAGCTTCAGCACTTCCATTTGTGTGGAAAAGCTCGTCGAAGCCTGTATATTTTGCTAGTTTGATTAAATCTTGTAACCCTTCCCCTGCACTGAAACTGCAACATCTCCAACTGCTGCACTCGCTGAGTCTATCAAAGTCTAGGGGAAAATCACTGGACCGTGATACGAGTTAATGATAATAATAATATTTATGGCAACCCATCTC
>JABMCL010002484.1:480000-487500 GCA_018857735.1 Alviniconcha marisindica
GATCGTGTCTGCTCTTCTTGAGTAAGTTCCCCATTACTTCATTGCGTTGTGCAACGTAGGGGAGAGCGGGGTAAAGTATACGCAGGCGTGGGCCGATGTAATTGCATGACTTTCGGGCACATGGAAACCCAAAGTTTTCGTCTGTTGAAGCTTCGACTTCATATCTGTCTTCGACCCCATCACATAGTTCCACCTCCTGTCTCTCCTTCCCCACCCCACCCCATCACCTACATCCCCGCCACCCTCCCACCACCGCTTCCTTCCGAGTACATCTATCCGGGAGATCTGCCACGATTTTGGTTGTGTCTGAGGGAAGCTCGACTGAGGTGTACTCCTGCAACACACCACTGATGACCATCTGGAACGACAAGTATGGTTTTAACTGTTAGTAGGTTTTGGGGATTTCAGCGACCAGTCAGTCGCATAGGGTCTTCTCAAGGTGATTCACAGTCATTTCAAATAATCTTCTTCATCAGCTCAGTGTTTAATTTTTGTCTTGTTTGTTTGATTTGTGTACATGTACCTTAACCAGCTCCCCCACTCCCATCATGTTCTTTGTAAAGCAGTAGGGGCTTTTTAAGAATTTGTGCTTTAGAAATTATCGTTATTATTATTATTATTATTATTATTATTATTATTATAGTTGAAGACAAGCCATTATTAAATCCCTACAAAAAAGCTGGACCATAGGTTTGGGCACGACAGAGTTCATAGCGAACGCAACAAATTTAGTCAAAAACGGTCCAATAACGATCAATGACATGCACATTTTATATTTCAGTATTTGCATTCCGCCTAACTACGCTGACTGACAAGTGTCACATTTTCTCAGAGACGACGAGACTCGATCGGCACCATCCCCCCTCCCCCACCTTCCCTGTGCGTGCAGTGCACACCCACAACACCCGACCCACCTACACATATACACACGGCACGCACGCACGCACGCACGCACACACACACACACACACGCGCACACACAGTCACAGGCGGCGCGTGCGCGCGCACACACACACACACACACACACACACCATACACACGCACACACATGCGCACACACAGTCACACACGCGCGCACACACAGACACATACATACATACACACACACACACACACACACACACACACACACACACACACACACACACACACACACATGCACATACCCGTACACATACACACACACACACACATACACGCATACGCGCACACACACACACTCTCTCTCGCGCGTTTCACACACCGATACATACACACCAACACGGACACGGACACGCACAGGCACACACACACACACACACACACACACACACACACACACACACACACACACACACACACACACAAGCATTCTCTCTCTTTCTCTCTATGTTTAAATGTTTGCAACTGTTTCAAGGACAGGTTTCAAGGACAGACATTCGTGCCTAAACCTTTATCCTTGCGTATTTAAAGTTCTATCAGTCAATCTCTCTTGTTACACACACACACACACACACACACACACACACACACACACACACACACACAAACACACACCACACACATACCCCCCTCCCAAACACACACACACACACAACACATCCACGCACATACCCCCCCCCCCCCCCCCGCACACACACACACACATACACACACACAACACAACACCACACACACACACACACACACAAGTTCAGCACTGAACCAGACCATCCGTCAGTCGAGACACAATCGAACCCTTCCATCGGGGCCTCGCCCCTTTGCAGACAAAGTCTTCCCCGGCCTTGCCAACGCGACTCAGTAACAAACAGACGTAGACAGACTCGAGGCGAACGAGGCTGCACTGAAAAGAAAGCTGCCAGCCCAACCCAACCAACCAACACCGAGGAAGCTAGTAGTTCCCTGACAGACTGCATGTACAGCTATAGTGAGCCTACGGTTAGAGGCTATAAGCTCTGTGGCTTCAGGCCCTGGAAGGACCAGCATTCTCCGGCGTGGTGGTGGGCGCGAGCTGCACGTGCTCGACAGCACGAGAAGCGGCAGCAATGACAGATATCGCACGTAACCTGTTGCATGGCGGGAGAACCTGGTCTATCAACAGGCAGATTGGCCTGGGGGTGGGGGGGGGGGGGGGGGGGGGGGGGGAGGGTAGGGGTGGGTCGGGTGGGGGTGGGGGGGGGGTGAAGGGGGGGAGTCGTCGTCGTAGGGTATCGTTTTAGGCTTTCGCAGTAAAGATGTCTTAAGTGTCCTATCATCATGGATAAGAAAAAACGTGCAGTTTAATACTACTTTTTTTTGGGGGGGGGGGGGGGGGGAGGGGGGGGGGGGCTAAATGGTGACGTTTAAACGAAAACGCAGACCCTCCGGAAACGACAATAACCATAATGAAACAACAACAACAAAAAAGAAAAACAACAAAAACAAAACAGCAACAACAAACAAAACAAAAACAACACTCACACACACACACACACACACACACACACACACACACACACACACACACCACCCCCCCCCCCCACACGCACGCACAACCACACAGACACACACACACACACAACCACACACACACACGCATTCGCACACAAATAGAAGAAGAAAGAAAGAAAACAAAAAACAGTCACACAAGCAGTGGAGAGGAGCAAGGATGAACACGTCCACTCTTGCAAAGAAATCGACACCACTCCGGCGCTTCCAAAGGCGTGCGACGAGGGAAACTTAATGATACGAACACCAATGCCGCCAAACACCCAGCAGAATGGACTATTAACAGGAACCGCCATGTACATCATTGCCGCCAAACCCTCAGCAGAATCGACTGGAGTCGTGAACAGCTGTGAATATCGCTGCCACGAAACCCCAAACAGAATCGACTAGAAACAGGAACCGCTACGAACATCGCTGCCGCCAAACCCCAAACAGAATCGACTGCTGACAGGAACCACTACGAACATCGCTGCCGCCAAACCCCAAGTAAAATCGACTGGAGACAGGAACCGCTTTGAACATCGCTGCCTCCAAGCGAGGAATGAGACGGATGCCAAGTGAAAAGCAAAGCGAAAGTAGGCCCCTCCTTCCGTAACCGGTCGACCTTTGCCAAAGGAGATCGCCGCTTTGGCTGGATTAGTGCTTGCGGGTTTGTTTGGGCCTCAGTTTCATCCACAGATAGCTGCATTTAGGGCTCAAGATTTCTGGCTCCCTCCGGTGGCCAAGTATCACGGACGGAGAAGTTAAAGGAGAATCGGAGCGAAAAGAAGCACCGCGGACCCTTTCGGTGTACGTGTGCGGGTGTGGTGTGCGAGGAACCTGTACTAGATTATCACTATGTAATTATTATTTTTGTGGTTTTAATGCATACATTTTCGCTGATCTTCTAAAGCGCGGTGTGCTCACCCTTCTCGGTGAGATATGGCGCAAAAGAAATGACCGATTATATATATATTTCATACAAAAACGAAGACACAGTAGTTTTTCAGGCGATTTCTGGTCCTGTCTGTTAAAAATCGACCTTTTGAAAGTCGAGTGAATGCTGCCATTTTGTGTGTCAGTGACGTCACGAAAAAGGCCAGAATGCGTGCCAAAAGTATCAGATACATCACGATGCAACCGTTTACTGCTCTTCATTGAAAAAGAGCGAAAGAACATGGCTGTGTCCTATTGAGTTCTCCCTCCCCCCAAAGAGGTGTGTGTGTGTGTGTGTGTGTGTGTGTGTGTGTGTGTGTGTGTGTGTGTGTGTGTGTGGTGTGTGTGTGTGTGTGTGTGTGTGTGTGTGATGTGTGTGTGTGTGTTGTGGTGTGTGTGTGTGTGTGTGTGTGTGTGTGTGTGTGTGTGTGTGTGTGTGTGTGTGTGTGTGTGTGTGTGTGTGTGTGTGTGTGTGTGTGTGTGTGTGTGTGTATGTGTGTGTGTGTGTATGTGTGTGTGTGATGGTGTGTGTGTGTGTGGGGTGTGTGTGTGGTTGTGTGTGTGTGTGTGTGTGTGTGTGTGTGTGTGGGTGTGTGTGTGTGTGTGTGTGTGTGTGTAAGGAGATTAGTCACTTCTGGCAGAATGACCAGGATGTTTTATATGCTACTGTGGTAACACGGTAATCAGGATCTCAACGAAGATGAGATTACAAATGGAAATATCAGTCTGAACATTTTCTACGCCAGTTTCGGCCAATCAGTCAATCAATGTTTTTACTTTATATCTGTTCACAGTGAGGTAATATTACACACACACACACACACACACACACACACACACACACACACACACACACACACACACACACACACACACACACACACACACACACACACACACAGCATTGTTTTAGTATATTATACTAACTTACCCAAAGGACTATGAACAATCAATTTAACAACATAAATTATAACATCAATATTATATAAAATATCTTTTACCTTCTTGGAAGCATCATAGCCATACAGACAGACAGACCCGCAGATATACTCATTACAGACAGACCCGTAGATATACTCATGACAGACAGACAGACCAGCAGATATCCATCATCATATCCATATTTCTGAAATAACTCTGTGGTAGCAGGACATTCATATAGTATATGTTTAACAGATAGGATATTCTTACAAACGCATGCTACATTCTGTGAATATTTAGTGTTCCATGATTTCAGACGAAACTTGTATATTACTTTTGCTCAGTAAATACCTTGAACAAGAAGGCATCGCAGATTTACTTTCTTCAAGTTCTTTACACGGGCACCTCAAGTATTGAGGCAATCTCATGAGACGAAAGTAGTATAGTTTGGGCCAATTTGCGTCTTAGCATCAGTTTTGTTTTAAAGGCCCCCTGTGCTAAGATTCCGCGGCTATAAAAAAGAGCCTCCTTTTATTTTTATAGTCCAGAGCTCAGGGGCTGTGTGAAAGTCGAGGTGGCCGTCCTGGGCTCCCCCCGTCCCTAATAGTAATTGGGGTCTCTGTGGACGTAAAGCAACATTGAACTTGAACTTTATAGTCCACCGCTGCCGCCAAACCTCTCGAATATAGTGGGACAGAAGATCGTATTTCGTGCTTTTCCCGTACTAGAAATCCAGTTTCGTTGTTGTTGCCTTTTCGCTTCTTTTTCATTTCTCGGTTCATTCCTCGTCAGCATAATTCTCTTCAGTCAAGCAGAAAGGGTGCGTGTGTCTTGGTACAGTGACTCAGACTTGTACGTGTGTCTTGGTACAGTGACTCAGACTTGTACGTGTTCTTGGTACAGTGACTCAGACTTGTACGTGTGTCTTGGTACAGTGACTCAGACTTGTACGTGTGATTTGTGTTTCCCCTGTACCATCTTAGCCATTTTATTGGACACAGACAGACCGGCATATATACTCATTACAGACGGACCGGCAGATATACTCATTACACACAGACAGACCGGCAGATATACTCATTACACACAGACAGACCGGCAGATATACTCATTACACACAGACAGACCTACATATATCCTCATTACAGACAGACCGGCAGATATCCTCAGTACAGACAGACCGGCAGGTATACTTATTATAACAGAAGAAGAAGAAGAAGAAAAACTGTTACATACATACGTATCTCTGCCTGTCCCGTGGTAACCCTGTGCGGTTGACGTGTTGTTAAAATCCTATAGAACTAACTTTCTGCCTCTCTGTGACGGGACGTTAAAACCGAAAGACCCAATTCGGTGCGCGCGCGCGCATGTGTGTGTGTGTGTGTGTGTGTGTGTGTGTGTGTGTGTGTGTGTGTGTGTGTGTGTGTGTGTGTGTGTGTATACTCATTACAGATAGACCGGCAGATATCCTCATTACAGACCGGCAGATATCCTCATTACAGACAGACAGACTGGCATATATACTCATTACAGACAGATTGGCAGATATATTCATTACAGACAGACAGACAGACAGACAGACACAGACAGACAGACCTGGAATATATACTCATTAAAGACAGACCGGCAGATATACTCATTACAGACAAACCGGCAAATGTACTCGCTACAGACAGACCGACCGGCAGATATATTCATTACAGACAGACAGACTGGCAGATATATATACTCATTACAGACCGACAGACCGACAGATATACTCATTACAGACAGACAGACAGATCGGCAGATATACTCATTACAGACAGACAGACCGGCAGGTATACTTATTATAAAAAAATAAAAAATAAAAAGAAGAAGAAGAAGAAAAAAAACTGTTACATACATACGTATCTCTGCCTGTCCCGTGGTAACCCTGTGCGGTTGACGTGTTGTTAAAATCCTATAGAACTAACTTTCTGCCTCTCTGTGACACGTTAAACCGAAAGACCCATCGGTGCGCGCGCGCGCATGTGTGTGTGTGTGTGTGTGTGTGTGTGTGTGTGTGTGTGTGTGTGTGTGTGTGTGTGTGTGTGTTTGTCTCTCTCTCTCTCTCTCTCTCTCTCTCTCTCTCTCTCTCTCTCTCTCGCTCCCTCCCTCCTCCCCCATCTCCATCCCCTGTGTCATTCAAGTGTACGTGAACAGAAAATGTGATGTTGAAACAACCGAAGAGCGATTTCCGTCCATGACTGTCACATTCGCCCAACGCTTTGGCATCGCAATTCTAAGTAGCGAGATATAGAGTTCTCTCCACTCGGAGCACCAGGAAGCCCCCTTATCGTCCCCCGCGGTAAGATATTGCAGCATGCGTCAGAATAAATGTCTTCTCTGCCGAGAACCCAGAGCTATTAAACGTTTCGTCACTTGAGTCTGGGCAGGCTACGTCAGACTATAACAGCCTTGTGTGCTTAGCATACTAACAGAGAATCTAGCCTTGCCTGCTTCGCCTCGGTCAGACTGTTACAGCCTTGCATGCTTCGCCTAGGTCAGACTGTTACATCTTGCATGCTTCGCCTAGGACAGACTGTTATAGCCTCGCATCCTTCGCCTAGGTCAGACTATAACAGTCTTGGATGCTTCGCATACTAACAGACAAACTAGCCATGCCTGCTTCGCCTAGGTCAGACTGTTACAGCCTTGCATGCTTCGCCTAGGTCAGACTGTTACAGCCTTGCATCCTTCGCCTAGGTCAGACTATAACAGTCGTGGATGCTTCGCATACTAACAGACTAGCATTGCATGCTTCGCCTAGGTCAGACTGTTACAGCCTTGCATGCTTCGCCTAGGTCAGACTGTAACAGTCGTGGATGCTTCGCATACTAACAGACTAGCCTTGCATACTTCGCCTAGGCCGCAAGAATATTACAGCCTTGAATGCTTCGCCTAGGTCAGACTGTATGTTTGCATGCTTCGCCTAGGTCAGACTGTATGTTTGCATGCTTCGCCTAGGTCAGACCATTATCGCCTTGCATGCTTCGCCTAGGCAAGACTGTTACAGCCTTGTATGCTTCTTCGCCTAGGTCATACTATTATAGCTTTGCATGCTTTGCCTAGGTCAGACCAGTGCAGCCTCGCTGGCTTTGCTTAGGTCAGACTAGTACAGCCTTGCATGCTTCGCCTAGGTCAGACTATTACAGCATTGCACGCTTCGCCTAGGA
>JABMCL010002484.1:492500-515000 GCA_018857735.1 Alviniconcha marisindica
TGAGTGGTGGCGGTGGTGGTGGTGGTGGTGGTGGTGGGGGAAGGGGGCGGGGGGAGGGGGGGGGAAGGGGAGGGAACCGACAGCACATCAAATGGCTTTCTGACCATCGGCTAATCCTGGGAGGACTCCGCCGCCGACCACTCGCCCGCGAGCGAATCCGCTGACTGAAGCCAGTGTTGAAAGCAAGGTATAGCGAACGGATCAGGACGGGTACACTTCAGTATTCAGCGGTAGCTTCCCCTGCGCGTTGCAGTGCTCGTGCCTTCTCCGGCCGTTCAGCTCACCGCCACCACCACCACCAGCTACGTCAAGCGGGGGCTTTTTCTGCTGGAGCTTTCAAGTTCCGCCGCTGTGCCAGCCAGGCGAGCTGAAGTCTTGTGTCAGGGAGGCCTCTGGGCGTAGCGGGTCTGCTCAGTCAGTGGCGGTCTGTATGTACTCTGGCCGGCGCGTGTGCGAGTGTGTGTGTCTGTGTGTCTATTCTGTGCCTTGCGCCTCTTTGATCCGCTCCTACGTACACACACACACACACACACAAGGCTGGGGCGAGCGAAAGGCGGGCAGTGTTTGGTTCGGGATAAAGACGCCCAGGACCTCCAACCACTCCCGACCGACTAGTCCAGTCCTGTCCGGAAGTCGTCAGCATCTTTCAACAGTTGCAACTTCAGTGACTCTGACTGACCGTTTCAGTTGGGTTTTTTTGTTGTTGGTTTTTACGTACTACCGTCCCGGTGTTTAAAGCAGTGCGGACCAAGTGAGTGAGTTGATTATAACAGTCCGAGTTGTGTTTGTTACACTTTTCTCTTCTTCTTTTTTGCGGGAAGGGTTGTCGAGGCTGAAACTTAAACTTAATGGTAAATAGTGTTGCTGTTTGTTTGTTTGTTTGTTTGTTTGTTTGTTTGTTTGTTTGTTTGTTTCTTTCTTTCTTTCTTTCTTTCTTTCTTTCTTTTTCTTTCTTTCTTTCTTTCTTCCTTCCTTCCTTCCTTCCTTCCTTCTCCTCCTCCTCCTTCTTCTTCTTCTTCTTCTCTCTTTCTTTCTTTCTTTCTTTCTTTCTTTTTATTCGCCAAAGACACATTTTTCAACTGAGAGTTAAATATAGTTTTTGTTTGTTTGTTTGTTTTTGTTTTGGTTGTGTATCCCTCACTCTTTCTTTCTTTTTATTCGTCAAAGACATGATTTTAAAAAAAAAGTTTATTTATTTGCCCTTTGGAAGTTGAATATCGTCCAGTTTTTGTTTCCTAATAGGATTTGGGAAAAAGTTTTTGGCGGAAACAATGAGAAAGCGCAGGTTGTTCTTGTTGAAATGTTTTAGCCTGAACTTTGAATGAAAATTAACTTTACTTTGTGTCTCGGTAACTGACTTTCATAACAAGAACAACAACAATAATAATGGAATACTTTCATATAGCGCCATTCTCTGACCTATACAAACCGTCATTGCCGCACCTCGCAACATTCTCCGACATTTTCAGCGTTAAGTCAGTAAAACAAAAACAAACAAAAAAACTGGGATAATTTAGCAGTTTCTTATGGGTAGAAGCAATTACCGGAATAATCGCGTTCTTTGTGAATTTCAAGGTGAACTATAGTTCTCATCGTAACGATCGACTAGTAACAACGCCGGAAAACTTCTTTCAGTACAGCAACACTGATGACACACATGGTCACATTGTTTGACTGATATTGGCCGAGGACTCGAAAAATCGAACAGACGGACGAAAGATTACTGACAAGGCAAAACAACTTTGGGAGGGGGAGGGGGGGGGGGGATTAGACGATTTTGGGGGGGGGGGGGGGGGAGTGTATCACGATCCATTCAAGCGTCAAAGATACAAACAGCTATTTCTGACACAACATTGGTAGAGGGAGGTTGGGCGGGGGGCAAGGGGGGTGGGGGTGTGGGGGTGGGAGGGGGGGGGGGGAGTGAGTAGCACGATTCATCGAAGCGCCAAACGATGCAAGCAGCAATTTCTTGACACACTACCATTAAACAGCCGGTAAGCAGCTTATTGGAAATCAAAGTCACCTTCGTCAGTCGCCATCCAAGCGGCAGAAGACAAAAAAGCGCAATAAATCTCCTTACGATGCAAACAGCAATTTCTTGACCCACTACCATTAAATCACTGGTACAAGATTGGCCCACTACCATTAAATAGCTGGTACAACATTGGCCCACTACCATTAAACAGCTGGTACAACAATGGCCAACTACCATTAAATAGCTGGTACAACATTGGCCCATTACCATTAAATAGCTGGCACAACATTGACCCACTACAATTAAATAGCTGGTACAACATTGACCCACTACCATTAAACATCTGGTAAGCAGCTATTTGGAATTCAAAGTCTCCTTCGTGAGTCGCCATCAAAGAGGCAGAAGACAAAAAAGCGCAATAAACCTCCTTACGCAACTGATGCAAACAGCAATTTCTTGACCCACTACCATTAAATAGCTGGTACAACACTGACCCACTACCATTAAATAGCTGGTACAACACTGACCCACTACCATTAAATAGCTGGTACAACATTGACCCACTACCATTAGATAGCTGGTACAACATTAACCTACTACCATTAAACAGCTGGTAAGCAGCTATTTGGAAATCAAAGTCTCCTTCGTCAGTCGCCATCAAAGAGGCAGAAGACAAAAAAGCGCAATAAACCTCCTTACGCAACTGAGACAAACAGCAATTTCTTGACCCACTACCATTAAATAGCTGGTACAACACTGACCCACTACCATTAAACAGCCGGTAAGAGCAGCCCGTTGGAAATCAAAGTCTCCTTCGTCAGTCGCCATCAAAGCGGCAGAAGACAAAAAAGCGCAATAAGCGTCCTTACGCAACTGGTGCCCTCCGGCGACTGTGTAATAAAATCCTTTGTCGGTCACCCCCGACCAGCTGACGACCCAGCCGATGGGGCCGGCGGCAGACTGACGAATTGTTTCTACATCTATTGTTAATACCCTGGCCGCTATCAAACAAATCCAGGACGCCCGTACGTTACTCGTCCGCGCTCAGACCCAGTCATTGAGTCTCGCCGCCGCTGCCGTATTCTGAAGAGGGCTGGGACGCATCTGGACCAGACTGACTTGAGTGGTGTTTGAAAGAACTTTCGTGTTTTTTTACGGAGACGATTTTCATTTTCGTCAAGCGCACCCGGGAAGAAATGACTTTCCTGCTGGACATTTTCATGAGCTCCGCTCGTTCTTGGACTACTCGTAGGCTAGGTACTAACAGGGAAAACTGCTTGCTCGGCAGACAGTTTTGATATTATGTTCACGAAGTAATGTCGTTTTGTCAAGTACATAGAGCAAAGGAGCGAATTTGTCTGAATGAGTTTTCGTTCTGTCGAGTGTGAACTTGAAGGAAATTGTTTAACAAGTTAGGTCGAACTTTTAACGTTCTTAGTCCTGAGTTCTGTGCCGCTGTGAGATTTTATTTTTTCCACTCTAAAACAGAGTTAGACAAGCTGTCAAAGTAGCGTCAACAAATAAAGTGTGATAGTTTAAAGCTGAACAATCTCGTTTAAAGTTTTTTGTTTGTTTTTTAATCACAAGTTTTTGAAGAACAAATCTGGCAAGAATGACTGCTAGCGTTCTAAAACAAGATCCAAATACATAAAAAAGGTAAAAGAACGCAATTTATTATGAAAAAACAGCAATATTTGGAACATTTTGCAAGCAGAGAATGATTGAAACAGATATGTACTAACAAAGCATTACATCCAAACCCTCTCAGTCTAGAAGTAAGCGTAATGGCTTAATTCCGCCGCGGTTTTAACAGTTACTAAAAGTTACCCTTACCAGTTCTCTACAGGAAATACGTTGACTGAATTAAACATCAATTTTAATAGCTGCTGAAAGTTAACAATACCAGTTCTCCACAGGAAATACACAGACTGTATTAAACATCAGTTTTAACAGTTGCTGAAAGATAACCATACCAGTTCTGCATTAAACATCAATTTTAACAGTTGCTGAAAGATAACAATACCAGTTCTCTACAGGAAATACGTGGACTGCATTAAACATAAGTTTTAACAGTTGCCGAAAAATAACCATACCAGGAACTACGATGACCGCACTGAACATCAGTTTTAACAGTTGCTGAAAGATAACCATACCAGGAACTACGCTGACTGCATTGAACATCAGTGTTAACAGTTGCTGAAAGATAACCATACCAGGAACTATGTTGACTGCATTGAGCATCAGTGTTAACAGTTGCTGAAAGATAACCATACCAGGAACTATGTTGACTGCATTGAGCATCAGTGTTAACAGTTGCTGAAAGATAACCATACCAGAAACTACGTTGACTGCATTGAACATCAGTGTTAAAAGTTGCTGAAAGATAACCATACCAGAAACTACGTTGACTGCATTGAACATCAGTGTTAAAAGTTGCTGAAAGATAACCATACCAGAAACTACGTTGACTGCATTGAACATCAGTGTTAACAGTTGCTGAAAGATAACCATACCAGAAACTACGTTGACTGCATTGAACATCAGTGTTAACAGTTGCTGAAAGATAACCATACCAGAAACTACGTTGACTGCATTGAACATCAGTGTTAACAGTTGCTGAAAGATAACCATACCAGAAACTATGTTGACTGCATTGAACATCAGTGTTAACAGTTGCTGAGAGATAACCATACCAGAAACTACGTTGACTGCATTGAACATCAGTGTTAACAGTTGCTGAAAGATAACCATACCAGGAACTACGTTGACTGCATTGAGCATCAAATTTAACAGTTGCTGAAAGATAACAATACCAGGAACCACGTCGACTGCATTAAACATGAATTTTAACAGTTACTGAAAGATAACCATACCATTTCTGTACAGGAACTGCGTGGACTGCATTAAACATCAGATCATACATATGCATGAACCTCACCGCGTGCGACGTGGCGCGACTGTGTGTCATGTATTGATTAATAATCCATCTTGGCACCGCAAACAAACAAATGCCATTTCTAGATTTGTAATCCAGATACGAGTCAACTTTTACGGACTGCGGGGAGAGGCACAGAGAGCGGACATACCCTAATGGCTTACAGAGGGCAGATTGTTTCCCCCGTGTGAATGAGCATAAGCTAAGAGGTAGACAATTGTTTCTGTGTTGCTAAAACAATTTATCGTTTAACGTGGGCCCCGCAGATGTAGACGGTTTATATTGCGAGGTTGTTTATGAAGACCTTTCAAAACAAATTGTGTACATATTTATTCTGTGTTGCTAATTTTATTTCTTCCCCTTTTTTTTCTTCCAGTTTGTCTTTTTGACCTGGGCCCTGCAGAAACAGACAATCTATTTACATTGCAAAGTTGTGTATTGACTTGGACAATTATCAGGGAACAGAAGCTGCTGAAGACTACTTTGGTCGTGGACACGAGACAGACAACTGACACTGGTGAATGCTTTTCTCGACGTGGACAGAAGCTCGATAGACAGCAGACATCGATGAATTCGTTTGTTGATGTGGACGCGAGATAGGCAATAGACGCTGGTGAATTATTTTCTGGATGTGAACACGTGATAGACAGCAGACTTTGGTGAATTCTTTTTCTGGATGTGAACACGAGATAGGCACTAGACGTTGGTGAATTCTTTTCTCGTTGTGGACACGAGATAAGCGTTGCTGAACTCTTTTCTCGACGTGGATAAGAGATAGAAAGCAGACATTGGTGAATTCATTTTTTGGATGTGAACACGAGATAGACAACAGACTTTGGCGGATTCTTTTTAAAATTTGCTTCCGAGATCGATAAACAGCAGTCATTGGTGAATTGTTTTCTCGATGTGAACAAGCGGCAGACGCATTGTATTTCCCTGTGTTCCTTTATCGGTGTGGACAAGCGACAGAAAAAAACTATTTGTCGAATTATTCTCTCACATGTAAAAGTGACGGCAAATTTGCGGAATTATTTTGTCAACGTGGACAATACAAAGACAATAAACATCGCTGAAATTAGTTTTTAATTCTCTGTGTTAGATTCGTGGTGTTAGAGACAATTACGCAAAGGCCTTGCATTCTATGCGAATTAGACAACTGACAGGAAGTTTCTGCATTGCTTGTGCTGTCGCTGTGAAAACAAACAAACAAAACAACAGCAAAGTCCAGTTGTCTTACTGCTGAACAAGACAGAAGCAACAAGTGTTGCTGCAGTGTTGTATTGTCACTCTGAACAGCAACAGACACAGCTACAAATCGTCCTACTGTTGGAAAACAGACAAAGCGACAAGCGTTACACTTCGTTAGATTGCCACTGTGTAGAACAACAGACAGACAAGTCGTCTTACTGTTGGACAGCAGACAAACAAGCATTCCTGCGTTGTTCTGTGTGCCACTGGAGAGAGGATCAGACAAAAACAAATCGGGCTCGCTTGTTGGACATTAGACAAAGCAACAAGTGTTGCTCTTCGTTGGATTGCCACTGTAGCCAACAACCGATAGACAAGTCGTCTTCCTGCTGGACATCAGACAAACAAGCGTTACTCTTTGTGTTCCCGCTGTAGACAACAACAACAAAAACAACATCAACAACAGTCAAGTCTTCTTTCTGTTGGACAACAGACAAAGCAACAAGCCTTGCTCCTTGTGTTCCCGCCGTAGACAACAAAAAACAGACAAGTCTTCTTACTCTTGGACAACAGACAAGCAACAAGCCTTGCTCCTTGCGTTCCCGTTGTAGACAACAACCGACAAGACAATTTAGACACAAATCGGCTTACTGTTGGGACAACAGACGAGCAATAAACGTTGCCGACTTGTCGGGTTGCCGCCCGTGGACGACCAACAACCGACAGACAATTCTTCTGACAGAATTACTCCACGGACGTGAGTAACGGACAAAGGCGCGGCCGACAGCGAGGGAGGGGTGACAGGCAGATCCTATTCTGTCCACTCATTGGCGGGTAACCTGATTACCGTCTGGTCAGCTGAGCGTGGACTGTTCGCCGGGTGGCGGCCGGGTAATCATCACACGCTAAACAACTGCCGCTCGCTTAATTGCATCAAAAGCTGACTCGGTCAAAAAGAGTTCAGGTCAGCGGCCTCATTCTCAGGTAACGACTCAGCAGTCTTCTTTTTCTTGTTCGTGTTCTTCTAATTCTTCTTCGTCTTCTTCCAGCTGACGACCGCCTTGCGTTTCAAAAACAGAAACTTTTCTTCGTCGGTTACCTTCCTGTAAGTGTTTTTGGGAAAAGTTTGACAAAGGAATGTTTTGCGCATTCGTGACGACGCTGCAGTTGTTCGGCGGGAACACAGTACTGCCGTAACAGAACCTGGTAGCGAGAGCAGTTCTTTTTCTTTTCTTCTGTTTATTGACTGCCTTGGCGTTTTAAGAAACGTTTCTTCGGCTTAACTCCGCGCAAGTGTTCCGGGGAACGGTTTGACAAAGGAGTGTGCAAGGCTGGACGAAGCTGTCTTGTTCAGTGGTAACACAGTATTTCTGAAACAGGCCAGGACTCAGCCTGCGAGAAGACACAGTACGCTCCAAACACACCAGCTTCTGAAGCACTTTTCCAAGGAAGAAGCGAGTGCGCCAGAGAGGACTCGTTTGGAAAGAAGTGCCAGAGAGTATTAGAAGGAAGAGGTGAATGTGCCAGAGAGTACGTTTTTATAAGGAAGAAGTGAGTGCGATAAAGAGGACACTTCTGGAAGGAAGAAGTGAGTGCGTCAGAGAGGACACGCTTGAAAGGAAGAAGTGAGTGCACCAGAGAGGACACCTTTTGGGAGAAAGCGCCAGAGAGGACACTTTAGGGAAGGAAGACGTGAGCGCGACAGCGAGGACACTTTTGGAAGGAAGAAGTGAGTGCGCCACAGAAGGAAGAAGGAAGTGCACCAGAGAGAACCTTTTAAAAGGAAGACGTGAGAGCGCCAGAGAGGACACCTTTGGTAGAAAGCGCCAGAGAAAACACTTTTGGAAGGAACAGGTACCTGAGTGCGCCAAAGAAGGGGACTGACTGAAGGGTCAGCCGACTGACTGAAGCGTCAGACGTAGACAAAGAAGAACAATGGCCAGCTTCAACTGCACAGCGGGGCTGAACGGGACCAGCCCATGTCCAGTCTGGACCACGGAGACGTCACCCATCAACACCTCCCTCCCGGCCGCAGCGGCCGGCGCCCTGACCCTGGACCTCTTGGACCTGGCGTCGTCCACCGTGCTGCCCGGCGACGACAACGGCACCTACGACATCGTGAACGCCACGTTCAGCCTCAACGGGACGCGGCACCCCCGCAGAGGAGGAGGAGGAGGAGGAGGGAGGGGGCTGACGTTGGGGATGCAGGTTCAGATCCCGGTGTACGTTCTGATCTTTCTGCTGTCGGTGGTGGGCAACGTGTTGGTGATGGTCACCCTCATTCAGAACAAGAAGATGCGGACGGTGACCAACGTCTTCCTGCTCAACCTGGCCGTGTCCGACCTGCTGCTGGCCGTCTTCTGCATGCCCTTCACCATCGTGCCCGTCGTGCTCCGCAACTTCGTCTTCGGCGCCGCCATGTGCATCCTCATCAGATACCTGCAAGGTAAGGCCTGGCCGCCCCGTGTCCTCTGTGCCGTTGGTCCTTTCGTTTGCTTCTTCGTCGTGTTGTTGGATGTCACACGCCTTGATGTGACAGCGCCACGGTTCTGTGTGTGTGTGTGTGTGTGTGTGTGTGTGTGTGTGTGTGTGTGTGTGTGTGTGTGTGTGAAAGAGAGAGAGGGCGTGCGTGCGTGCGTGCGTGCATGCGTGGCATGTGTGTCTGCGTGCCTGTGTGTGTGTGTGTGTGTGTGTGTGTGTGTGATGTGGAGAGGAGAGAGAGGAGAGAGAGAGAGAGAGAGAGAGAGAGAGAGAGAGAGAGAGAGAGACAGAGAGACAGACAGACAGACAGACAGACACAGACAGACAGACAGACAGACAGACAGACAGACAGAGAGACAGAGACAGAGAGAGAGAGACAGAGAGAGAGAGGGCATGCGCGCGTGCATGTGTGGCATGTGTGTCTGCGTGCATGTCTGCGTGCCTCTGTGTGTGTGTGTGTGTGTGTGTGTGTGTGTGTGGTGTGTGTGTGTGTGTGTGTGTGTACAAGTTCTCACCCTTTCTTTTCTTTGTATCTTTAGTCACTGTGTGTTCTTATGCCATTACTTTGCCTGTTTCGGCAGAGTTTCTGTGGGTACTTGTAATTTTGTGTAAGGTTTGTTGTCTCCTTTGTTGGTGGTGGTGCATTTTTATCTTGCGAGAACACCTGCGCCCACCTGTATTAATTCTGTGTGTGTGTGGACCCTTTTTCACGCGCCATATATAAAAACTATCAGTTATCGACGCTGATGAGTGGGCGTTAAGAATAACGTCTCCATCTGCCTGGTTTTAATTGTTATCAAATATGCTTTCCGCGGAAGGGCGGGCGGAGGGGGACGGGCTTTTATGTGTGTGCGTGTGTTTGTGTGTGTGTGTGTGTGTGTGTGTGTGTGTGTGTGTGTGTGTGTGTGTGTGTGTGTGTGTGTGTGTGTGTGTGTGTGTGTGCGTGTGTGTGTGTGTGTGTGCGTCTGTGTGCGTGCGTGCGTGCGTACATGCATACGCGTGCGTGCGTACATGCGTGCATGCGTACATGCGTGCGTGCGTGCGTGCATGCGCCCGCGCGCGCGTGCTTATGAGAGAGAGAGAGAGAGAGAGAGAGAGAGAGAGAGAGAGAGAGAGAGAGAGACAGACAGACAGACAGACAGACAGAGAGACAGAGACAGAGAGAGACAGAGAATGGAGGGAGAGGGGGAGGAGGAATCTGTTTTTATTTTGTATACTTTATTATATCCGGTTAAAACTGTTCCCATGGGACGTGGGGCTCTCCGCCGCGAAGGTTTACTGATAATTATTGTCCCAGATGGAGATACTTTGGTTTTATTCAACTCAGAATGGGTCTTTTCCATGCTTGTATGCTCGTGATTGTTGGTTTTTAATGCCCTCGGGTGTCATCTTGTTAAGGGCAAGATATAAACTCGTGTGCTGTTAGCTGTTTCGTTTAAATACGCGTCGACCCGTCTCTGATACTTCCCCCCCCCCCCCCCTCCTGTCTATGTCCCGACAGGTGTCACCTCCCTCTCTCTCTCCTTCCCTCTTCTGTCTCTCTGCCTCTGTCAGACATGTCTGTCTGTCTCCCCCTCCATCTTTCTCCTTTCCTCCACTGTCAGTCTGCTTCTGTCAGACATGTCTGTCTGTCTGTCTGTCTCCCTCTCCATCTCTCTCCTTTCCCCCACTGTCTCTCTGCCTCTGTCTGTCGTCTCTCTGTCTGTCAGACATGTCTGCATGCCTGCCTGCCAGCCTGTCCGTCTGCTTGCCTGCCTGCTCTTCTGTCTGTCTTTCTGTCTGTCTCTCAGTCTGTCTCACTCTCTGGTTTAGACTGAACCTAAACTACAATCTTTGTAAAATAAAGTTTTTGAATTCAAGTTATTTCTGTCTCTGTCTGTCTGTCTGTCTGTCTGTCTGTCTCTCTTTTGTAATATTAGGTTACTTCGTAAACACAATAATTATAACCCGCAAGCGCACGACACTACAGTACAGTAGGATGCCCCAGTACAAATGCGACGCAAGGCAACACATTGCACTAAACACTATACACAGCACTGCCGCCCAAGTCTGCCTATAGCGCCCCCTCGCTAGCGTAAGGGAGATAACTTGCAGCTGACATGAGCTTTGCTGAAGCCCCAAATGCGTCCAGCGCCACCAGGTGAGGCAATTTGCAGCTAACACTCCGAAACAACAAACAAACAAAAACGACCTCAGCCTTTTGGAAATTGTTGCATCAACCATTAGAAGGCATACTTATATATATGCTAAATGATACTCTCAGAGCCTAAAGAGTGATAATTTGTTGCATGCATTACAGCTGCTACAAGAAATGCTACAGCGCTTTAGGAGTGTCAATGTGCTGCACACATCAGCTGCAGCAGGAAATGCTACAGTATACCTCTCAGCGCTTTAGGAGTGTCAATGTGTTGCACACATCAGCTGCTACAAGAAATGCTACAGTATACCTCTCAGCGCTTTAGGAGTGTCAATGTGTTGCACACATCAGCTGCAGCAGGAAATGCTACAGTATACCTCTCAGCGCTTTAGGAGTGTCAATGTGCTGCACACATCAGCTGCAGCAGGAAATGCTACAGTATACCTCTCAGCGCTTTAGGAGTGTCAATGTGTTGCACACATCAGCTGCAGCAGGAAATGCTACAGTATACCTCTCAGCGCTTTAGGAGTGTCAATGTGCTGCACACATCAGCTGCAGCAGGAAATGCTACAGTATACCTCTCAGCGCTTTAGGAGTGTCAATGTGTTGCACACATCAGTCGCAAACAGGAGATGCTGAAACTATTACCTCTCAGCGCTTTAGAAGTGTCAATGTGTTCCACACATCAGCTGCAAACAAGAGACTGAGCACTTTATTAAGAGTGTCAGTCAGTGTGTTGCCTACATCAGCCACAACGAGAGATGCTGAAAGTGTTACACTCAGTGCAACAGTAGCGCCAATGTGTTAAAGCATGAATCAGCCGCAACAAAGAGATAATTTACTATGCTAAACTGCAACTCTCACCGCTTTAGTAGTGTCAGTCAATGTGCTGCATACATCAATGACAACGAGAGATGCTGAAAGTAGTATAACTTTCAGCGTAATAGGACTGTCATTGTGTTAAATCATGCATCAGCCGCAACAAAGAGATACTTATGCTAAACTAGAGCTCCCACCGCTTTAGGAGTGTCAGTCAATGTGTTGCGTACATCAACCACAACGAGAGATGCTGAAAGTGTTATAACTCTCAGCGTAATAGGAGTGTCAGTGTGTTAAAGCATGCATCAACCACGAGAGATACTGAGAGCGTAACACTCAGCGTAACAGGAGTGTCAATGTGTTGCACACATCAACCACAGCGAGAGATGCTGAAAGTTTTATAACCCCCGGCGCAACAGGAGTGTCAGTCAATGTGTTGCCTACATCAACCACAACGAGAGATGCTGAAACTACAACTCTCAGCGGAACAGGAGTGTCAATGTGTTGCACACATCAACCACAGCGAGAGATGCTGAAAGTTTTATAACCCCCGGCGCAACAGGAGTGTCAGTCAATGTGTTGCCTACATCAACCACAACGAGAGATGCTGAAACTACAACTCTCAGCGCAACAGGAGTGTCAATGTGTTATGAACCAGCCGCAACAAAGAGATAATTATACACTAACCTAGAGCTCTCACCGCTTTAGGAGTGTCAGTCAATGTGTTGCAGACATGAACCACACCGAGAGATGCTGAAAGTATATAACACCCGGCGCAACAGGGGCGTCATCGTGTTGCATGCAACAAAGCGAGATATGTACTAAACCATGAACCTCATTGCTGTAGGAGTTAATTGTCAATGCCTTTTCCGCAAAGGTGTAGATAATTATAACCACGCAAGCTGATACCAGCCCTACGGGCAGGGCAGTCGTACAACTCTCTCGGGATTACTGTGGCATTTCATTCAGTCCCCCCCCCCCCCACACACACACACACCCTACCCCCACCCTCCTCCCACCCCCGGGGGGAGGGGGGGAGGGGGGCAACCTCAATGGACTCTTACCACAGCTGCATCCAAACGACAATCACGTTTAATTGATGCAGAGGGAAGCTGATAATTGCTTGCGAGACCCGAGCGGACATCCTGCCGCTTACTTGGAGGCTCGCAATCTCAAAAGTGCGTGTGCCTGGTGTTTTTTTGTTTGTTTGTTGTTGTTGTTGTTCTTCTTCTTCTTCATTTTCTTTTCTCTCTCTCTCTCTCTCTCCTCTCTCTCTCTCTCTCTCTCTCTCTCTCTCTCTCTCTCTCTCTCTCCTGCAATTATGCTTGTTACAAAGCTTTGCCAAAGCGAAGATAGCCGCAGGAAGCCGTTTAAAAGAACATAACAAAAAAGAAACAAACAAAAACAAAAAACGGCGTTTGTCATTAAATATTTGAAGGGAGGGGGTGGGGATGTGAGCGGTAGGGTACGGTAGGGTAGAGTAGGGGTGGAGTGAGGATTTGGAGTTGCTGTTCCCCATATGTGCAGTAGTCCAGCGAGTACTGATTTTGACCATACGACCACTGAAAGGTGAGCTAGCGAGTCGCCGTTTCCTATATAGCCGTAACGGTGGCAGCTATAGCTCACCGTCTTTCTGTTATTGATGCCCCGAGTTGTATCATTAATGGTCGTAGACTCAGTATCATTTTGCCATGTATGGACCGTGTGTGTGTGTGTGTGTGTGCGTGTGTGTGTGTGTGTGTGTGTGTGTGTGTGTGTGTGTGTGGAGAGAGAGAGAGAGAGAGAGAGAGAGAGAGAGAGAGAGAGAGAGAGAGAGAGAGAGAGAGAGAGAGAGAGAGAGACAGACAGACAGACAGACAGACAGACAGACAGACAGACAGACAGACAGACAGACAGACAGAGACAGAGAGAGGCAGACAGAGACAGACAGAGACAGACAGACAGAGACAGTCACAGAAAGAGCCAGCTGTGAAAGCGAATTGGGAAACCGTCATTTGGTAAACGGCAAATTATGACAAATACGTCGAATCGGCTCATGCAGCCTTTGCACTGGCCCGTCAACTTACATTAGGCCAGTGACCGCCCCCCCCCCCCCCCCCCCCTCCCGCCCCCATTCAAATTGGTTGGATTCCAGACCGTGAAACAGGCCTCTAACCTGTGTCCTCTTCGGCGATTGGGTTAAAATTGGCCCCTAACCTGTCTCCTCTTCGGCGGTTGGTTTCAAACTGGGCTTTAACCTGTGTCCTCTTCAGCGATTGGCTTGAAATTGGCCTTTAACCTATGTCTTCTTCAGCGATTGGTTTGAAATTGGCCTTTAACCTGTGTCTTCTTCAGCGATTGGTTTGAAATGGCCTTTAACCTGTGTCTTCTTTAGCGATTGGTTTGGAAAGGAACGCGAGGCACTGGAACACGTTTCCGGTCAACTCCGACTGCTTGGACTGCAATCAGCCACGCACCAGCCGTGAGCCCGGACAATAATAGTATTAGATCCGTGATCTTGATCTTGAAATGTACGCTGCTTCATCCAGAGTAGTCTGGCTTAGTGCAGCGGAGTAGGGACTGCGCGTTGGCGGCCTGCTGGTGGTGTTGTGTGGCCGCTGCTGGGGCCATGAAACGGGGAACGGAGACGGCGTGGACGGTGGTGTTGTTCAGGTGGTTCCAGTTGGCCGCAGTATTGACAAAGATGGAGTTTCGTAGTTGGTCTGTGCGCCAGCGTGGGATTATGTAGTATAGCGTCTCTGGTAGGCCACACACTGGTTATTGGTTTGATTATGCTAATTTACCTGTGGTCAAATTCACTAGGCGATAACTGGTTTTCTGTACAAAGAGCAAAAAGCGAGCAAACAAGCAAAAACAAAACAGGGGGCCACTTGGGTTCAGACGTTGAAGACTATCTTACTTAACCCTAAGCGGGCGCGTTACGGATTGGGTTCAGCTCTATCAGCTTTTCCAATTTCGACTTTGCTCGCACGAAAATGGAAAGGAATTTACCCTGCAATTACTCGTAACTGTCCGGCCCCCGTTGCTGTGCCAATGCAGCTGTGGAGTTGGACAGAAGCCGGCAGTGTGAGAGGAGAGCTAGCACACTCTCCGAGCATCATCGCTTTCCGGCACCTTCCTCCAAACATTGCCAGAATTGGTTACGTACGTACGTACGCCACTGAAGGGGCAGTCTTTATCTCCGCGCAGCTGTCCACCGACGCTGTCAGCACCCTTCGAAACGTCTGGGTATAATAAGACTGTGGAAATAAAATATAGCATCCAAGCACGCACGTCAACACGAATGGCGTCCGCCCCGGGTTATAAAAGAGTTCCGTCTCGATTCAAATGATTTTGGTTTTATTTGTGTTGGCGTAAGCAACGGGGGCGGTTTAAAAAAAAATAAAAAAATAAAAAGCCCGATATAATCTGAGCTGTCTGTTACAAACTTTCTGCCATTTGAGCTCCAAAGAAAAACTATCCGTTAACTGACAGTTTTTCGAGACCTATGGCCTAATCAATGATGGCTGTAGTTGGAGGAAGCATGTCGTAAACCAGTGCTTGGAGCACAGCTCACATCTCCTAGCCTCGTGCAACAAATTGATAAACATGCATGTTATTCCCAGGTCTACGCTGGTTACGATTGGTCGAATCAGTGTGGGCGTTACCTCATGGCATTTCCGGTATCAAAACCGGCCACAACGCATCAAGCGGATACTCTCTCTCTCTCTCAAGTATAAATCTTCACTCACTCATCATGCCTATATGTATATAAATGATACCTGTAATTTTACTCATCAGAAGCTTAGCAAGGACTAGTTGTTAGACAGGTTTTTGACTGAACCTAAACTACAATTCTTGTCAAATAAAGTTTTCGAGTTCGAGTTCTCTCTCTCTGTCTCTCTCTGTTTCTCTGTCTGTCTGTCTGTCTGTCTGTCTGTCTGTCTGTCTGTCTGTCTGTCTGTCTGTCTGTCTGTCTGTCTGTCTGTCTGTCTGTCTGTCTGTCTCTCTCTCTCTCTCTCTCTCTCTCTCTCTCTCTCTCTCTCTCTCTCATAATGAAGCCAGGCCTATGTACAAGGCTAGCGTGTAACACCAAGGTTCTCCGTTTGGTTGAAAATCGAAGGTTACAGTTCAGATCAGTTCAGTTCAAGATGAGATATCTATGAGTTCGAAAAGGCCCATGATATCACGCATTCCGCCTCGTCTCTCAGGCCGCTTCCCAGTGTTGCCTATAAAACAGTTCCAGTGTTCGTCTGACTGACGATGGCCTTTCTATGGTCTGCTCATGGGAGATAGACAAACTTGCACCTCACTACTGGCAGACTGCTTGTCACCATCCCATTATGCGTCGTGTGCCTCTGCCGCCGGCGAAACAAATTTGCATTGCATCGTGTTCATTTTCCCCATAAATGGATCCTAAACTTCTTCTTCACGTGCCATCCTCAGAAGATGCCGTGTGTTTTTGTTTTGTGCTTGTTTGCTTTTAGTTCTTCTCTGTGTTTTTTTCGTTCCGAGGACAAGTGAAGAAAATGCCAACCCCTCTTAATCGCCCAAAGACAGCACCAAGCGAGAAAAACGTGTCTGCAGTCTGAAAACCCGAGGAAGCATGCAGAACCACGAACTTGTTTGTATACGGCAACTGGCTTCACGGCCTGCACTAGGAACTATGGGATCCTCCTCCATGGCAACCTTCGTAGGAGAAAGCTTGCTGCACGGTGCATTCCGCACAAACTGACAGACGTCCTTCTCCTTCCTTTTTTGTTTAAAGTATTTTCACATAATTGATATTAGACTGGTCTTAGCATTATCATGCTAACAACATGTATCAGCAAGTTGTATCCATAGAAATGTATGTTAAATCAACAACAACAACAACAACAACTTATTTTCAGTCAACAAATAACCATAATACACATTTGTGTCTGTATCCATACTCATAATTAGTTTCACTTGATCTATATCTCGTATTCACAGGACCACACATGCGCGCATAATTATGCTAACGCATTCATACACCCTAAATCAGTGCTGTATACTCGCACGATGATGCTCAAAAGATATTGTGTAGAAACTCTCGCTTACTTCGACAGGCGTCCAAGTGGCATGCCGGGTTGCACTGGCCACGCACCTGATCAATCTCTATGAGCCCATAACGTCTGACCGATGTAGTCACAGGAAATGAAGCTTCGACGAATTTTTACGGCATTGTCAGGAAACGTCGGAATGCTGCTTGGCTTAAAATTGGCCCTGAAGGTCTGGGACTGTTTGACAGGTGCGACAGATATTTGTTCTTGCTGCTGTTCATCAAGATATTGAATCACTGCTTTGGATATTTGGGGACTGTCATTGTCGTGGTGGTAGAGGCCATTCTGGTTACCGGTGGTTGAAAGATAGATTTTACATCACATGGACAACTTTGGGTAGAACTGTATGTATGTAGGTACCAGTGGTTGTGATCGTAGTGTCCATAGCTCGCAGATCTGATGTCTCTGATCTTCAGAGCCAAACCAAGCTAAGCAGCATTCCGACATTTCCTGGCAGTACCGTAAAGATTCAGTTCCTAAGCTATGTAAGATGCAAGCAGCTCTGAGCTCGCACGCTTGAACCCATGTTGCTGTGCACATTATGTGTTAGCTGTTCGTTAAAATAATGAAAAAAAATCTGAATAATTCGGCAATTTTTAAACGTCTCGTTCTTCTCCGTAACGAAGCTCATCATAGTGTGAATAGCTGACTGTCGTGATTAATCAAAACAGATTGGTCAGTTTGGGTCACGCGGATTGGTCAGTTTGAGTCACGCGGACGGGATCCTGATTAATCAAAACGGATTGGTCAGTTTGGGTCACGCGGACGGGATCCTGATTAATCAAAACGGACTGGTCAGTTTGGGTCACAGACGGGATCCTGATTAATCAAAACGGATTGGTCAGTCTGGGTCACGCGGACGGGATCCTGATTAATCAAAACAGATTGGTCCGTTTGGGTGACAGACAGGATCTTTGTTAGCACCTGGTCAGTAAGTACAAAGGCTCAAGCAGTCGCCTAAAGTCCACGAAGTCAAGTGGAAGAGGAGGGTTATGGCAAGGATATAAAATGGCGTGTTGTGCGTTGACTGGATTTGCCCGCAACTTACACGTAGTTATTGTAAATCACTCATTAGTCGTTGTGCTGTTTACATTTTTTTATGCCTTCCCTTCGCAGGGCAGCAGTGATTCGAGTCCTAATTGTTATTGTTCATTAGCTTGTTGACCACACGCGAACAGTTTGCAGAAGTGATACAAGTCCTAATTGTTATTGTTCGTTGGCTTGTTGACCACACGCAGGCAGAATAATTAAACGAGAGATGAAACGACGGCATTGATTGTCGCTTAATTTGCTGCTGCTGTTTTGCATTACTAATACGTTAAAGGGTATGAATCTGCTCAATGTGTGGGTATAGTGTATATGTGTGTGTGTGTGTGTGTGTGTGTGTGTGTGTGTGTGTGTGTGTGCGCGTACGTGTGGGTGCGTGCGTGTGCATGTGTGTGTGTTGGGGGGTATGTGTGTACGTGTGTGTGTGTGCGTGCGTGCGTGTGTGTGTGGTCTGCGAGGAATATAATATTTTATTTTTAAGATGTTATACATACATTTTTGTTGATCTTCTAAAGCGCGATGTGCTCACCTTTGTCGTTGAGATACGGCGCTATAGAAATTACCGCTATTATTATCATTATGATTATTATTATTATAAATACAGATGTGAATGTAAAATTAACAAGTGCGCCTCAAACGCTGAACGAACCCGCCCCCCGCCCCCCCTTCGCCCCCTCCCCCCCGCCCATTCACCCTCACCCGTCCTCCACTCCCTCCACTCCTCTCTTTTACTGTAACTCCGCATCAATCACTCGAGTCAAGTAATTGGACACTCATGTCGTCGCCTACGGCATACTTGATGGTTAAAAAAAAGAGATCAAAAACAAAACAAAAATGTCTTCTTACTACGATTGTCTTTTAAGGAAAATGGAAGTTGCGTGTATGGAATTTATTTTGTGTAATGACTACTATGAGCCCCTGTAACTATCTCCCATTACCGACGGTAATCAAACTGACTGCACGACTTCCCAAGTTATCGGCGGCCTCCCAGCGTGCACTGACGCTAAGGAGATAACAGTTGTGAAGACGACAGGTTTATGAATGATGTTCAACGCCACGTGAGCCGCCTGGCTCATATCGGGGCGATATTGTCTGAAAAAGAAGACCCAGACAGATGAAAAAGAAACCCCCTTTCTTTTTCATCCGCATCAAGCCCCTTTCTTTTTTATTTGAATCTTCTTTTTTTACGATAATATCGCTCCGATATCAGTGAGCTACGCGGCTCACGTGGCAGAGAGAGAGAGAGAGAGAGAGAGAAGAGAGAGAGAGAGAGAGAGAGAGAGAGAGAGAGAGAGAGAGAGAGAGAGAGAGAGAGAGAGAGAGAGAGAGACAGGGAGAGAGACAGAGACAGAGAGAGAGAGACAGACAGACAGACAGAGAGAAAGAGACAGACAGTGACAGAGACAAGAGACTGACTGACTGACTGAACTTTATTATGCAAGGATAAAGGTTTAGGCATGAATGCCTTTCAGACAACCTGTCCTTGATACAATTACAACACAACCAAACGGTAAAACAAAAGTCAGTAATAATAAAACACTGAAATTTAAAAGGAAAAAAGCGAGCAACAAGAGGGAGGGGATGCGGGGGAGGGAGATGAAGTACAGAGAGAGAGAGAGAGAGAGAGAGAGAGAGAGAGAGAGAGAGAGAGAGAGAGAGAGAGAGAGAGACAGACAGACAGACAGACAGACAGACAGACAGACAGACAGACAGACAGACAGACAGACAGAGACACAGAGACAGACAGAGACACAGTGAGACACAGAGACAGAGAGAGATAACTCGAACTTGACAGAGAGAGACAGAGATAAAGAGAGAGAGCTCGAACGAGAGAGAGAGAGAGAGAGAGAGAGAGAGAGAGAGAGAGAGAGAGAGAGAGGGAGAGAGGGAGAGAGGATTGGGGAGAAGGAGGTGGTAGATGAAGAACAAGAAAGACGAACAGGATGAAAATACGCTACATGTATGTATTCACTGATGACCTTTTTTCCTCAGCGTTTTTTTCTTCTTCTGTTGTTGGAGTAATTTGTTTTATTATGAGCGTGAATACCACGAGGAGTGTGCTTGACACTACAAAACAGGCCTGCTACAGTTACTCTGACATTAGGCAATGAAGTTGCATGGCATTGTAGAAAGAACAAGAAGAAGAGGAGGAGGAGGAGATGGGGAAGAAGAAGAAAAACAAGATGATTACGATGGTGGTGATTATCACAAGGACGATAAAGAGAAAGGGGGGGGGGGAGAGAGAAGTCGAATGAGAAGGAGAGAGAGAGAGAGAGAGAGAGAGAGAGAGAGAGAGAGAGAGAGAGAGAGAGAGAGAGAGAGAGAGAGAGAGAGAGAGAAGTCTAACTCCAGAGAGAGAGAGAGACAGAGACAGATAGACAGAGATAGAGAGACAGAGACACAGAGAGAGGCAGACACACAGACAGAGACAGAAAGTGAGACACACAGACAGAGAGACAGAGACAGAGAGAGATAACTCCGACTCGATAGAGACAGAGACAAAGAGATCGAACGAGAGAGAGAGAGAGAGAGAGAGAGAGAGAGAGAGAGAGAGAGAGAGAGAGAGAGAGAGAGAGAGAGAGGTGTAGACAGAAAGGGAAGGGGGTGATCGTGAGTACAGAGCTCCTCAAGCAATATAACCTTACACCAACAAAGAAATTGAAGCCTATCGGTATAAGACAGACAGCCCTGGCGGGGTGCACGTGGTCACCGTAAGATGATCGATGGGGGGACGTGTCCTCTCATACTTCCCATCTGGTCTCATCGCCATCCTTTACTGTTTGCGCCGTACATACACACGCAGCTGGCAACGACAAGCGTATGTACACTTGTCCAGGCTTTCACAAATACGTACGCCACCTAAAAAGGGTCACTATATATTCTGCATGATGTGTGTGCAAATTCGAAACCTCTTTGAGTAGATCCAGACACATAAAAGTTTCAAAAGAACGCTTATTTATTAAGGCACAAACACACAATCTGCTAATTTTCGGGGTAATCCCCTTTGTCAAGCTACAAAACGACATTTAAACCACAGTTAAATGGTGAAAAACGACGAAAAATGAGACGAGAAGCGAAATAACCTATCTTTTTTTGGCTGAGCTATGTTGTTGTAAGAATTAATTACTGGACAGGAAAACAACACAACTCACCCGAAAAAGGTAAATGTTGTGTAAGTGTCGTTTTGTAGCTTGAAACTGGGGATTATCCATGGAAGAAGAAGAACCACAAGATGTTCAAGAAGAAGAAGAAGAAGAAGAAGTTCAAGTTCAATGTTGCTTAACGTCCACAGAGACCCTGAGGACTGTTAAGGACGGGGAGCCCAAGACGGCCACCTCGACTTTCACACAACTCCTGAGCTCTGAACTCTCCTCTTCTGTTCAGTGTTGTTTCATGTCCACAGAGACCACAAGGATTATTAGGGACGGGGAACCCAGGAAGGCCACCTCGACTTTCACACAGCTCCTGAGCCCTGAACAAGATGACGAATTTTCAATAAACAGTTGTGTATGATGCTACAAGCTGACACAACCGACAGCAAACTGATAGCCGTAATGCTCTTGAAATTGCCAATGAATCATAATACTCGTCTCTTTCATATTATTTATTGTCTTGCAAAGATAAAGCACCAGCGCATATATTTTAGATGCGGTAGAGCATGAGTATACATTACAGCACCTGCTAAACACAACTTAACGCAACTGTTGCCTATGCTAGCTGGAAGAGCGTTGTGTCAGAGATACACAAGTTTGAATAGCGATGTGTTAGAGATACGTCAGAGGATTATTTCTCCTGTACTGACACAATGGCGTTATCATAGGGTTTGTCAGAGTGCAGTTTCAGGCAGTCATAAATATTGTCAAGACTTATTTCGCGGGCCTCACACACACACACACACCACACACACACACACACACACACACACACACACACACACACACTTCTCTCTGTCTCTGTCTCTGTCTCTGTCTCTCTCTCTCTCTCTCTCTCTCTCTCTCTCTCTCTCTCTCTATCTATCTATCTATATATATATCAACAGATAAACTCCGATTAATGTTTGTTGCTATGGCTCGTTTGAATTGGGTTATTGTCATGCAGTTACAAGTCCAGAACAGAGATTCGAACCCACAACCATTCGCCACTGAGTCCAGTGCTTTTGATCACCACTCGACCACGACGCCTACCAGAGGTAGAAACAGAGCGAACACAGTTTTCCCAAGCGTTTAGGTTTATCTGGAATAGAAGTGAGCTGAGGCGGGAATAGCTTAGTGGTTACAGCTCCGGACTCGTGATCAAAAAGATGGCGAGTTTGAGTCTTAGCAGGAGCGGCAGGAGAATGGTCTTCTCCAGGGTCAACCTCTTCTGTGCTGAGTCTAATTTCGGTATCCGTTGCACCCCCGTGTTACCGCAGTAGCACGTAAAAGATCCCGCTCATTCTGCCGAAAGTGCAGGTGGCAGGTTACAGCTAAATACGCATGCACCCTACACATGTGGCTTATTTGCATAAAGCGACATTGTAAACTGGTGCATGGTTGTATGGTGTACACAGAACGCGACCGAGACCGCAGCAGTTTCACGTAGCACCAGCCATGTAACAACCAAACAACGCTGTCAGTACACAACTTCGGTGGATATTCAAAGCACGTTAGAAAAAGCTAGTCATGCAGTCGTTTAGAATCACATGCGACAAGAGCTCCTTGGGTCTGCTCGAGAGCGGGGAATAGCGCTACATAAAAGCGATCAACGAGAACAACAACGTGAAAGTGCGTGTCGACGGTGTCAGGCAAATGGTTTAGATTGACGAACTGGCCGAAGAGAGACTGACAGTAGCAAAACAACAACAACAACAACAACA
>JABMCL010002484.1:520000-522500 GCA_018857735.1 Alviniconcha marisindica
TGTGTGTGTGTGCGTGTGTGTGTGTGTGTGCGTGCATATGTGTGTGTGCGTGCGTGCGTGCGTGCGTGCGTGTGTGTGAAATAAAGACACTGATCACTGTGCATACCATAGTGCCCCTGCACCTGTATATCTCCAAGCAGAATTGAAAGTTAAGCTACACCGTATTAATAAGCCAGTGTCTTCACCGATTATCCCTCCTTCACATTGCTTCAGAATGCAACTGTCGAAGTTAAAAACAAAACAACAAACAAACAAACAAACAAACAACAACAACCGCTGGATCAATCACCACACAACAGCGAAACACACCAACCAACCAACCAACCAATCCCACTGTGCCTAGTGGATCGAATCATGGGGCCGTCAACTTGAACCAATCGCTGTGGACAGGGAAAAAACATCCGGGATTTACGCTGAAGGGAAAAAGTGTATGTTAGACTCGGCATTTTTCTGATCATTATCTGCGGCAGACAACAGTTTAGGAAGCGCTAGAATATAAGGCCACGAAAATAGCCCATTGGTTCTTCATCGCCACACATGAATATATACTCGAAGCTTTTCTTGCGGCCATCGCTTGTTCAATCCAGACATTTCTCTCATTATCGTACACGTATGATCTGCGCTTACAGATTCGCGTGCTCTTGTGCGTGTGACAACAAAATCCCTAGAAAATCATTTGTCTAACTGGTAAGGAGCCAATAAATGCGAAAAACTTCTCAAAGAGTTAATGGAAGGGGAGAGAGAAGGACGGGAAGATGGGGGCGTTGGGGGAGGCAGGGAAGGAGAGAGAGAGAGAGAGAGAGAGAGAGAGAGAGAGAGAGAGAGAGAGAGAGAGAGAGAGAGAGTGTGTGTGTGTGTGGTGTGTGTGTGTGTGTGTGTGTGTGTGTGTGTGTGTGAGTGTCTGTCTGTATATGTGTCAGCGTGTACGTGTGGCTGAAGAGAGAGAGAGAGAGAGAGAGAGAGAGAGAGGAGAGAGAGAGAGAGAGAGAGAGTATTTCTTTTGTACACTTAACACTTAAGAGGTGAAAAATGATACGTAGGCTAATTATCTGCTTGTAGTTCTTGTGTCTTAGATAAGAAGCCTACATTTCATTTTTCACCGTTGTTGTGTAAGTGTTATATTCTGTCGCTAGACAAAGGGGCTTACCACAAAAATTCGCATGTTTCATCTTACATTAAATAAGCGTTCTTTTTAACCTTTCATGTGTTCGGTTTTAGAACGCTAGCACTTGTCCTTGTTTGTGCTTTTATTCATTTGATGTTCAGTTCAGTTCGACATGGTATCTATGCGCTCGGAAAAGCCAGTATGCGCTCCACCCCGTCTCTCAGAGGTTTCCCCGACGTTGCCTTTGAAACGGTTCCGATGTTCGTCTGACTGACGATGACCCTCATTCGTCCTTTCAAGCAAGATCGTCGAGCGCTTCCTCTTTCCACGCCTCTCTTCTCCAGGCGATCGATGGCGCCATGTCCTTGGTATTGTGCCCGCAGGTAGCGTCTCAAGCTCCTCAACACTTCAGATCTTCCGAGAAGCAAGCAGCTTCTGAGGGTTGCTTTTGCCCGCCAGTCTATCTGATCGGTCATTTCCTTTCGCTCCTCATTTGATGAATTTGATTAAAACAACGGAGGTAGCGGCTAGAGAACCCTTAACAACAACAACACACCCGAACGTTGAAATACCACAGCATGGCGTACGTACGTACGACAACGATCGCCTGGCTGGCATATGCTATAGTGAGTGTGCCATGCACGCTGAGTGTATATCAACTGCATACCGAGGTCGCTCCGTCCTTGGTGGAGCATGCCAACTGATAGCTATCGTAGCTAGCGATTCATGACTCTGCTTTTCATTGTTGTGTGTCGGGTTTTTTGTACGTACGCGCTCACGACGAATGCCGAGCTATCTTATTTATAATAATAATAATAATGTCAATACGTAAAGCGCCTGCCCCGCGACTCAAAGCGCTGAACAAACATAATATACATACATAATGTACATCGAGATGGAAAATGTACACAGTAATTTAACAAAAACTAACACATAATAGAGAGAGAGAGAGAGAGAGAGAGAGAGAGAGAGAGAGAGAGAGAGAGAGAGAGAGAGAGAGAGAGAGAGAGAGAGAGAGAGAGAGAGAGAGAGAGAGAGAGAGAGAGAGAGAGACAGAGAGACAGAGAGACAGAGACAGAGACAGAGAGAGACAGAGACAGAGACACAGAGAGAGACAGACAGACAGACAGACAGAGACAGACAGACAGACAGACAGACAGACAGACAGACAGACAGACAGACTGAGACAGAGAGAAGTATTTCAAGGGTTCAAGCATAGCTATGTGTACATCGATGTTTAAAATCATACTTAAAAAGTGGTTAGAACATGAACAGAACTAAAAGTGACCTGAAGGTTTACAGTCTGCTAAAAATACTGATTTCTTTTAAATAGTTACAAATGTTTTCCCGTGCTATATATTGAAATAAAATGTGCAATGGTTGAGATGTAAAATG
>JABMCL010002484.1:530000-532500 GCA_018857735.1 Alviniconcha marisindica
TAGTATGGGACAATACAGTCAAGAACATTAAAAGCCATTAAAGGTCCTTTCCGAAGCACGGGTGGAAAAGGTCAAATCACACTCAGTCTCCGTTTTTCTTTTTCTTAGTTAATTCAGTTGCTTCTAACTAGTACAATACAGTCAAGGTAATTAAAAGCCATTAAAAGTCCGTTCCGAAGCACGAGTGGAAAAAGATCAAGTCACATTCAGTCAGTCTCAGTTTTCCTTTTCCTCCTCTGGGTATAGTCACCGTCACAAAACTAACGGCGACATGATTTGTGTACGACGCGAAGTCTTCTGAACCTTTTTTCCTTGCCAAAGGGCAATGTGCACTGTAGGTTCTGGTCCCTTCAAAGAACTGGCTGAAAAGGAGCTTAGCGAGTCAGACTTAATGTTCATTTGGAGATGTGTGCTCTGTATCAGAATGCACCACGCGTCTGTATTCCAGCAGGAGGTCGGGTGACATCAAATAATCAAATGGGGAGCAAGTCCTCCCAGAACGTCATATGATGTCCAGACGGTAAGGGCAGGGTAAACAGATCAGTTCTAATCACACATAATGCATTTTATATATGAATAGCAAGCAAGCAAAAGATCTCAGACTCAAAAGAAAAAGTCGGGGGTGGATGGAGGGTGGGTGGATTGGAGTGAAATACTTGGATTTATGATCAGAGGGATAGGTTTTTCTTAGCTTTTTCTTCTTTGCTCTCTCTCTCTCTCTCTCTCTCTCTCTCTCTCTCTCTCTCTCTCTCTCTCTCTCTCTCTCTCTATATATATATATATATATATTATATATATTATTTTTCTTTGGAAGAATGGATCGAGTACGAGTGTTTCACGCAGGAAAAGATGCGTGCGCATGCGCACGCATCCCCCCCCCCCCCCACCCACCCACACACGCTCGCGCGCGCGCGCACGCATACACACGCACACACCACCACCAACAACATCACACCACCACCAATACACCAGCAGAAGCAACAACAGTGGAAGAGTGGTGCGCGCGAGTCGAAAGCTGAAACAGGTATTATGTGGGATCTGGGTGTGTTCACCTTGTATTGAATTGTCCGTGAGGGTGGGATCCACTGGAAGGAAGGAAGAATAGGGCATCTGTAGCAATAGTAACTTGATGTTTTACGCCCAGTCAACCAGTGTGGTTATATAGGGCGATTTGTGCAGCAAATATTGTTCATATTGAATTGTCTGTGAGAGTGGGAACCATTGGAAGGAATGAAGAATCGGGCTTGTGTAACAAATTAACATTGTTCACATTGTATTGTATAGTCTGTGACAGTGGGAACCAGTGGAAGGAAGAATCAGGCTTTTGTAGCAAATTAGCATTGTTTACATTGTATTGAATAGTCTGTGACAGTGGGAACCACTGGAAAGACTAAAGAGTCGGGTTCGTTCCGTTCTTGGCAGTTAATGTGCTTGGAGGAATGAGTTCTACTGAAACTGACAAATAAAAATATACTTCCTGGCGTGAAAAGGAACTACCAAAAACTGACGAATATCTTGCTGCGTCAAATCTGAAAGGAGGGAATAAGAAAAGAAAGTAAAAGTAGAAGTTAAAGGAAGGAGAGGACGTTGCATGGAGCTACTGATCACTCGATCACTACGGGAAGCTGAGTGAATTCGAGTTTAGCCTCAAACCCCTCAGGGGGTAAACAACGATCTGTAAGTCATCACTCTTGAAGAGTCAATCGCTGGGGCACCGCCCGAAGACAAGGGTCTGATGTACGAGACTTTCATCTCTTAACACCGTGTGACTCAGCCCAGAAGAGATAGATGGTGGGCGACCTGTTTATGATCTACTCCAAGAGAAGCCAAGAGGGTAAAAAAAGATGATTAGAAAGCAATAGATTGCGTCGATCCGAAGGGAGCAATGCTCGCCGCTAGGGACCCGGAGTTTATGTCTCGGTACATGGCCATTACTGAGACCTTGAGCTTGATCGGAGGAGAAGGCCGAGGTTCTGCCGTTAAAGGGCACGAGTCGCTCCATCCATTGGATAAAAGGAATATAGCACGCATGCTGTAGATGATGGACATTATATATATATATATACAGAGAGAGAGAGAGAGAGAGAGAGAGAGAGAGAGAGAGAGAGAGAGAGAGAGAGTATAACTAAGTCCAAGCATGTCTTGGTTTGGATGACTTTTACTCCGAATTTTCGCCCATCTTGGGACTTTTTCAAGGCCTGCCCGGTCGGCTTGACTGATTCCTACAAATCTATCTATCCACCCATCCATCCATCCATCTATCCATCTATCTATCTATCTTTCTATCTATATTTATATACCGAAAGGGGAAATAACCGAGAGAGAGAGAGAGAGAGAGAGAGAGAGAGAGAGAGAGAGAGAGAGAGAGAGAGAGAGAGAGAGAGAGACGGACGGACGGACGGACGGACGGACGGACGGACGGACAGACAGACAGACAGACAGACAGACAGACAGACAGACAGACAGACCGACCGACCGACCGACCGACCGACCGACCGAC
>JABMCL010002484.1:537500-547500 GCA_018857735.1 Alviniconcha marisindica
GCCTCAACGCAAATAACAATTAAGAGCCTCACTTCATTTGCTATCTTCAACCGCTGATACCGACCCTACCAGAAGAAAACAATCTTCAGGTAAACCAGGCAACAGCCTCTGTGGCAAGCAGCTAAGCCATGAGTGGGACAGAATGCACTAGACCTGCTTTAGCCCTACGTAGGATGCACTAAACTTGCTTGTAGCCGTACGTACGTTGGTATAGGTGGGACAGAATGCACTGGACCTGATGTAGCCCTACGTACGTTGGTATAGATGGGACATAATGCACTGGACTTGATGTAGCCCTATGTACGTTGGTATAGATGTGACAGAATGCACTGGACTTGATGTAGCCATACGTACGTTGGTATAGATGGGACAGAATGCACTAGACAGAATGCACTAGACTTGCTGTAGCCCTACGTACGTTGGTATAGGCCTATCATCTATGCTCGGGAGCTAAACCGGCGGAGGCAAGATTCCCATGAGGCAGTGTCCCACAACACTGGCACCGCCTCTGTCATTACACGAATTAACCCTTTAACCTCCGGTTCACTCACTCGCTCCAGCCGTTCGCCTAGCTATATAGTTCATCGGGCTCTATTGTGCCAAGTTCACTCGGTCCTCTCACTCAGTGTATTTCGTTTGTGGCTTCTGTGGAATGTTTCTTTTTGGGGTGGGGAGGGGGTGGGTGGGGCTGGAGTGGAGGTGGGGGGGGGGGGGGCAGTTCTTCTGCTGCTGCTTTACGTCCACAGAGGCCATACGGACTATTATGGACGGGAAGAGGGAGTTTAAAGTAAGCATGGTGCTTAACGTCCACAGAAACCATAAAGCTTATTAGGGACGGGGAGAAAGGGGGCTATGGAGGATGGGGGAAGAGGGAGATTATATACCTATCGCTACACTGTCACCATCACAAAGACGCCTGCATTAAGATGGGCAGCGATGAGAGCCATTTTCATTTTTCATTAGTTGTGAGGGACAAAATCACAAGACCACAACCTTTCTGAAGAGAAAGGAGAGCTAAAGCGGATTCGAACCGAGGTCCTTCTGCTTATCAGCCTAACGCCTTACCGCTAGGCCAAACCGGCTCACAAGAGGGAGTTTGATGGTTGAAGTGTTGCTTTACATCCACAGAAACCGTAGGCTTGTTAGGGACGGGAGCCCAGGACGGCCACCTCGACTTTCACACAGCTCCTGAGCTTTGAAGAAGGAGTTTTTATTTTCCACCCCTTTTCCACTCCTTACGGGCCGCCTCTCTAGAGGGGTGGGGTGGGACAGGGGTTGGAGTGGGGGTGGGTGGGCTAAGGGGAAAGATCCCGCTACGGTAGAGCTACCGCTACCTAGTGACTCGTTATTGCCGTCAGACATCTATAGTGACGTGTTAAGCCTGCCAATCTCCTGCTTACGTATCTTCACGTCTGAAGTGACTCGATCCACACTTCATGACGTCCGCACGGCCAACTCGCAATGTTGAACAGCAGCACCCAGTCCCACTGGCAGCGTAATCAGGGATGTTTTAGTGCTCATGCACTTACAAAGATAAACAAAATCAGGAGTATTATTCATTCACCTCATACTGCCGAGGCAGGCAGCCAGAGACACTTTTCCAGCTCTTTCCCTTTCCCTATCTCTCTTTGTCTCTGTCTGTCTGTCTGTCTGTCTGTCTCTTTGGCATGATATAACCGTACTGGTTAATTGGGCGTAAAACACCATGTTATTTACTCTCTCTCTCTCTCTCTCTCCTCTCTCTCTCTCTCTCTCTCTCTCTCTCTCTCAGACTGCTCAATGTCTCTATCACGGAATTGTCACATGATTTAATCGGATATAACCAGGCTTCCGTGGGTGTCAAATCCACTGATATAACCGTACTGGTTAACTGGGCGTAAAACACCATGTTATTTACTCTCTCTCTCTCTCTCTCTCTCTCTCTCTCTCTCTCTCTCTCTCTCTCTCTCTCTCTCGCTTACTCACTCTGTCTCTCTCTCTTGAATTCTGCGCCCCAACCCAACCCCACCAAGACATTGGCGCGCAGCCACAGCAGCATACCCGGCAATTGCATTTCTCGCTCGCATGACACGAAGGTAAACGCAGCGGCCGGTGGCCGGGAGGGAGGGAAAGGGACTGTGGGGAGGGGAGGGGGGGGGGGGGGGGGGGGGGGGGGGGGGGAGGTTGGAGGGGCGGAGATGGGCGGCACAGCACGGCACGGCACGGCATGGCAGACAGGTAGGTAACAAACCGTCCTTAACGGCCAATTGACTTCCGAGCTGCCCGAGCAATGACCGCCCGAGGTGGGCAGGCATTGCTCTAATCCGCTCTGACACTGACCGCCGTGGACTTTCCGCAGACCTAGCTGGCCGTAATGACGTGATGGTCTTGGCCAGTCTGTTGGTCCGTTCGTCTTGGCCGCCATTATCCTTTGCCGCTCACTGCAGCAAAAGAATTCAGAGCTCAGGAGGCCGTGTGAAAGTCGAGGTGGGTATGTAATTATACAGCCGTCCTGTGATCCCGTCCGTAATAACGCGCCTGTGTGCGTGCGTGCGTGCGTGCGTGCGTGCGTGCTGTGTGTGTGTGTGTGTGTGTGTGCGCGTGTGCGTGTGTGTGTGTATGTCTCTCTCTCTCACTGTTTCTGTCAGTGTGTGTGTATGTGTGCATGCGTGCGTGCATGTGTGTGTGTGTGTGTGTGTGTGTGTGTGTGTGTGTGTGTGTGTGTGTGCGTGCGTGCGTGCGTGCGTGCGTGCGTGCGTGCGTGCGTATGCAGATGCTATCTTATGTTGCCGCCTATTAACTTCTTACGCTGAATCATCATACGTTTGATTTTAATTTTGCATTTACATGTTACATTGATGGTACAGGTTTCAAAGCAAATTTCCTTTCACAGGGCAACACAGCTTTATCATCTTATCTTAATAGTCCCTACGGTCTCAGCACGTGGACGCAGAGCAGCAATGAACTCAACTGCAATGGAAGAGCTGGCTGACCCTTGAGAACGACCCGTTTGCAGATACAGATCTGTTCAACGTGGAGAAGCTAAGGCGGTATATGGCAGTATATACACATAGTCATCGGCTACACGTTGGCTGTGCTTTTAGCTTTAGTGCGACGCCACACTCTACTCGTGTTACAACTGTTTTGAGACTGAACAGAAACCCTTTACTGGCAACCATCCCCACCCCCACCCCCATCCCCATCTCCCATCTCCCAACACCCGGGTGTTACTGCTGTCTGGGATCTAAAGTCAGGTTTTGTTGTCCGTCTGGTCTCTGGGATGAACGGAACTCACTGACGAAGGACGTGGCCGGGGTCAGTCAAATACAGGGTTAAGCCATTTTAGCACGGTACTTTGTTTGAGCAAGTGGTCGGTTAGACTGGCATAAGCCACATGAAGGCCACTCGCTTTGTCAGTCGGAGGAAGACGAAGAAGAAGGAGGAGGAGGAGAAGAACTTGAGAAGAAGAAGTAGGAGGCGGACAACAACAATCGGCAACAACAACAACGAGAAGATGACTTATGAAGCCCCCCCCCCAGATCCTTTACGATAAAATGGAACACAAAGCACTTTATAGTAGCGCTAGGCAGCCAAACACACACACACACACACACACACACACACACACACACACACACACACACACACACACACACACACACACCACACACGCGCGCGCGCACACACACGCACGCTCGCGCACACGCATAACACACACACACACACACACACACACACACACACACACACACACACACACGCACGCACGCTCGCACGTACGCACACGCACACACACACACACACACACACACACACACACACACACACACACACACACACACACACACACACACACTGACACACACACACACACTACAAACTGACAGGCGGGGATAAAGACTCTGAATGTAGCTGAGACATGGGTCGTACAGAGATTAAAAACAATTGACATGACAGCTAGTGTTCAGGGCAGACTTGATAGGCCGGAGAGAAGATTTTAAGTGGCGGAGTCTGCATGGTGCCAACCGTTCCAGACAAACGACCCAACATGACCAAGCACAGAAACGACCCGAGTGCTTTGGGAGGCTATAGATACATACTGGTCAGGGATGGTCCGGACGGCTTGGTCAAACGCTAGTCGATTTACTCAGTTAAAGAGAGCTACCTCTCCTTTTCACCACACAGTTTAAAGGGGAACCGAACCCAAGAAGAGAGTTGGTCTGGACACGTTGAAAATGTGCTCCAAGCACATAAAGGGTTAAAAAGAACGCTTACTTAATATGACAATTAATACCCAACGTGCGAATTTTCGGGGTAAGCCCCTTTTTCAATCTGCAAAACAACAGTTAAACAACAGGCAAGCGGTGCAAAATGAAAATGTCGCCTATATACTTATCCGCTTTAAGTTGTGGTGTGTTGGTGTCCAGTGCTTGAAAGAGTTTTAATTAGAACGCTAGCAGTCAGTTTTGTTTCAGATTGTGTGCGTGCGTGCGTGAGTGCGTGCATGTGTGTGTGTGTGGTGTGTGTGTGTGTGTGTGTGTGTGTGTGTGTGTGTGTGTGTGTGTGTGTGTGTGTGTGTGTGTGTGTGTGTGTGTGCGTGCGTGCGTGCGTGTAGAAAATGTGCAAATATTTTCGTCTGCATGTTTCAGTTGTTCAGTTTAGTGTTGCCTTACGACCACAGAGACCGTACGGACTATTAGGGGCGGGGAGCCCAGGACGAACAACTCGACTTTCACACAGCTTCTGAGTTTCAGCGTTATACTGCCAACACTTATACGAAAGAAGTAATTTTGTCTCCCTTCCAGTTAGAACTCCTCCGGACGCAGCCATGCTTGTTCGCTCTTTACCAATGAAGAGCAGAAACAGATTGGCTCGTGACGTATTTAACGCTTTTGCCAAACGTGCCGGCCTTATTGCTTTTGACATCACCGGTACAGACCGCTGCGCGCAAAATAGCCGCGTTAATCAGTTCACGGTCGTGTTTCCGCGACTTTCAAACGTCGGTTTTTAACTCCTCTTCTTCTCGATCGCCGGTACACTGCGAGCCCAGATACATACTCTCTCTGTCTGTCTGTCTCTGTCCGTCTGTCTCGCTCTCTCTCTCTCTCTTTCACTCACTCACTCATGCCTATACGTATATAATGCCTGTAATTTGATATCTATTCATCAGTAGCTTAGCAAGGACTAGTCGTTAGACAGGTTTTTCGTGACTGAACCTAAACTACAATCCTTGTAAAATAAAGTTTTCGAGTTCGAGTTCTCTCTCTCTCTCTCTCTCTCTCTCTCTCTCTCTCTCTCTCTCTCTCTCTCTCTCTCTCTCAGCAAGGTAGATGAACGTGGCTGTCCTCTCCAGTTCCTCCTCGGTGCCGTAGTCTTGTGTGGAGCTGGACTGCTGTCGTCCACACACTTTGTCTTGCTGTCTGCAGGTAGACACCTGACCACACTGAGAGTCCAGTTTGCAAGGTGAATGTGGCTGTCTTCTCCAGTTCCCCCTTGCTGCCGTAGAGTTTCGTGTGTATATGTATGGCTTCATGGGCTGCTGGCAGTTTGTCTTGCTGTCTGCAGAAGCGGGCATCTCTGCCGCAGTACCTGCTCTGCAGCCGCCTGCTTGCAGTTGCAGGCTGGTGATGGTGCCAGCTAATTTTCGTGTACAGGTGGGCGTTGAGTCGGTTATGGCTCGTGCGTTGTCTGGAGTTTTTAATAATCAGGAGTCCCCTCAAAACACACACACGAACGCACTCACACACGCGCACACACACACACACACACAAACACACGCACACATAATACCAGACACAAATTGAGTGAAACAGTGCTGTGTGTATATTCATAATTACTTTTGTTTTGGTCATTCCATTCTTGTCGTAATAGGGCCTGTGATGCTTCTTCCGTTCGGTTCCCCTTTAACCCCCCCCCACCACCACCACCACCACGCTTTCCTTAAATTCACTCCCTCTCTCTCCGTTTGACGATGAGCTCGATCCACTGCACCAAAGAGTCAGTGTGAGACTGGGAGCTAGCACAGCAGTGAGGCTTTAATTACAGGTTGAGGTCAGACTGTGCCGCTTTCCACCAAACATGTGGGCGTCAGCACGTCACAGAGGATGTCCATCACCTGTGTGCCCAGCTCGCTTAATTTAGCCGTGAGGGGAGGGGCACGCCGTCATTAACCCTCCTGTCTGTCCCCTGCCTGACTGCCTGCTCCCTGCCTGCCTGCCTGCCTGCCTTTCCGTCGCCTTGCTCTGTCTGCTGTGACCAAGTGCCTGTCTTTCTTCTGTTCATCTCGCCGTGGTTGTCTGCGTCAACCTTCTGATTGTCTGGTCGGGCTGTTTGTCTGTCTTTCAGTCTCCTTGCTCTGTCTGTCTGTTGTGACTTATAGCTGCATTCTCTTGTCCGACTGCCAGACTACAGACTACCTGCCTGTCTGTCTTTCTTCTGTTCATCTCGCCTTGGCTGTCTGTCTCAATCCTCTGATTGTTCGGTCGGGCTGTCTGTCTGCCTTTTCGTCTCCTTGCTCTTGTCTGTTTGCTCTGTCTGACTTAGAGCTGCCCTGTCTGTTTACCAGACTACCAAGTGCCTGTCTGTCTTTCTTCTATTCATCTCGCCTTGG
This sequence comes from Alviniconcha marisindica, assembly GCA_018857735.1. Classification (NCBI taxonomy): domain Eukaryota; kingdom Metazoa; phylum Mollusca; class Gastropoda; family Provannidae; genus Alviniconcha; species Alviniconcha marisindica. The sequence continues at coordinate 544,090 of JABMCL010002484.1, forward strand.
CTGTCTGTCCCATCCTTCCGATTGTTCGGTCGGCCTGAATGTCTGCCTTTCCGTCTTGTTGCTCTGTCCCACTTCGAGCTGCCTTGTCTGATGGCCATGACTGCACACTACCAAATGCCTGGCTGTCTTCTTTTGCGGTTCTTCTCGCCCTAGCTATCTCAATCCTCCGATTGTTCGGTCGGCCTGTCCGTCCTATTGCTTGAGGGACTGACTGTATTTCTGTCTGCCTCAGTGGTGTTTACACTGGTTCTTGCCCTGTCTATCTGTTCTATATCTCAGTCTTCTGTCTCATTGCACGAGAGACTGATTGCATTTTCGTCTCCCGCAGTGTTTGTCGTTGAGCTTTTCCTGTGTACCTGTCTGAGCCCTCTGTCTTATTGCCTGAGGGTCTGACTGCATTTCTGTCTACCTCAGTGTTTGTCATTGAGCCTGCCCTGTCTATCTGTTCTATCTTAGCCCTCTCTCTTACAGCCTGAGAGTTGACTGCATTTGTGTCCGCCTCAGTGTTTGTCACTGAGCTTGCCCTGTTTACCCGTCTGAGCCCTCTGTCTTATTGCCTGAGAGTCTGCCTGCATTTCTGTCTACCTCAGTGTTTGTCAATAAGCCTGCCCTGTCTACCTGTTCTATCTCAGCCCTCTCTTACAGCCTCAGAGACTGACTGCATTTGTGTCTGCCTAAGTGTTTGTCACTGAGCTTGCCCTGTTTACCTGTCTGAGCCCTCTGTCTTATTGCCTGAGAGACTGACTGCATTTCTGTCTTCCTCGGTATTTGCCATTGAGCCTGCCCTGTCTATCTGTTCTATCTTAGCCCTCTCTCTTACAGCCTGAGAGTTGACTGCATTTGTGTCCGCCTCAGTGTTTGCCATGGGGCTTTCCCTGTCTACCTGTACTACCTCAGCCCTGTCTCTCTTGCAGCCTGAGACACTGACTACATTTCTGTCTTCCTCGGTATTTTCAATCAGCCTGAGAGTTGACTGCATTTGTGTCCGCCTCAGTATTTGCCATTGGGCTTTCCTTGTCTACCTGTTCTCTCTCAGCCCTTTGTCGTATTGCCTGAGAGTGAGAGACTGATTGCATTAAACTTTCTGTCTACCTCAGTGTTTGCATTTGAACTGTCCCCGTGTACCTGTCTGAGCCCTCTGTCCTACTGCCGGTCTGCCTCAGTGTCTGCGTTTCGGCTTCTTCTGCGGTTCTTCTCGCCCTAACTGCCCTAGCTGTCTCGGTCCCTATCTGTTGTATATAACACGGCGCTCTGTCTTACTGCCTGAGTGACTGGCTGCATTTCTATCTTCCTCAGTGTTTGTTATTGAGTTTGCCCTGTCTGCCTGTTTTATACCTCAGCCCTCTGTCTTATTGCCTGAGAGACTGATTGCATTTCTTTCTACCTCAAGCAGAGTCTGCCACTGAGCTTCCCCTGTCTACCTGTTCTATCTGAGCCCTGTGTCTTATTGCCTTAGAGACTGAATGCATTTGTATCCGCCGCAGTGTTTGTCATTAAGCTTTCACTGTTTACCAGTCTGAGCCCTCTGTCTTATTGCTAGACTGACTACACTTCTATCTTCCTTAGTGTTTGCCATTGAGCTTTTCCTGTCTGTATGTCTGAGCTCTCTGTCTTCTTGCCTGAGAGACTGACTGCATTTCTGTACCTCAGTGTTTGTCATTGAGCTTGCCTTGTCTGTCTTACCGTTTGCCGTTGAGCTTGCCCTGTTTACCTGTCTGAGACCTATGTCTTATGCCTGAGAGACTGATTGCATTTCTGTCTACGTCAAGCAGCGTCTGCCATTAAGCTTGCCATGTCTGCCTATTCTGTGTCAGCCCTCTGTCTTATTTCCTTAGAGACTGACTGCATTAGTGTTTGCCACTGAGCTTGCCTCGTGTACCTTTTCTGTCTCAGCCCTGTGTCTTATTGCCTGAGAGACTGATTGCATTACTCTATTTGCCACTGAGGTTGCCCTGTGTACCTGTTCTGTCTCCAAGGCCCCCTGGCTGGGGGCGGGGATAGCTCAGTGGTTAGAGCGCCGGACTCGTGATTGAAAGGTCGCGGGTTCGAATCCCTGCAGGAGCGGCGGGAGAATTTTCTTCTCCAGGGTCGACTTTCTGTGCTGACTCTTATTTCGGTATCCGTTCCACCCCCGTGTTACCGCAGTAGCACGTAAAAGATCCCGGTCATTCTGCCAAAGTGCAGGTGGCAGGTTACAGCTAAACACGCATACACCTTACGTATGTGGCTTTGCATGAAGTGACATGGAGCATGGTTGTATGGTGTACACAGACCTTGCGCCGAGACGGCAGCAGTTTCATGTGGCACCAGCCATGCCAGCGCTGTAAGTACACCACTTCGGTGGATATTTAAAAAAAAAACGCGCTATAGAAAGCTAGTCACTCATGTAGAATTGCATGCGAGCGCAGTGAGTCTGTTCAAGAGAGCGGAGAACAGCGCTATATAAGCGATCATCAATCAGTCAATCTCATCCCTATGTCTTACTGCCTGAGAGACTGATTGCATTACTCTATTTGCCACTGAGGTTGCCCTGTGTACCTGTTCTGTCTCATCCCTATGTCTTACTGCCTGAGAGACTGATTGCATTACTCTATTTGCCACTGAGGTTGCCCTGTGTACCTGTTCTGTCTCATCCCTATGTCTTGCTGCCTGAGAGACTGATTGCATTACTCTATTTGCCACTGAGGTTGCCCTGTGTACCTGTTCTGTCTCATCCCTGTGTCTCACTGCCTGAGAGACTGATTGCATTACTCTATTTGCCACTGAGGTTGCCCTGTGTACCTGTTCTGTCTCATCCCTATGTCTCACTGCCTGAGAGACTGATTGCATTACTCTATTTGCCACTGAGGTTGCCCTGTGTACCTGTTCTGTCTCATCCCTGTGTCTCACTGCCTGAGAGACTGATTGCATTACTCTATTTGCCACTGAGGTTGCCCTGTGTACCTGTTCTGTCTCATCCCTGTGTCTTACTGCCTGAGAGACTGATTGCACTGCATTTTCTGCCTGCCTCCTGCTGAGTCTGCCACTGAGCCTCATGCCTTAATCGTCTGCCTGTCTATCTTTTCTTTCATTGCTGTCTGCCCTCTTCGCATAATAGAGCACGTGGGCCGATCTTCTTATTCTCCGTCTTCCGAGTCCGTTAGACTGTCTTTTGTTCTTCCACGCCATCACCGGTGATGAATGGAAGACGGATAGCAGTAATGTAATGACGCGTTCTTCCCTTTCAGTCCGAAGCATGGATATACAGGCATGTACACGAGCTTTAGGGCCTCGTGTATTCTCTGTACTTCCGGCGATGACGTACGTCTTCCGAGAGCACCGTGCGTGCAGCTCCGTCCTGCGCCTTCAATGGGGAACAGAAGAGAAGAGCAATTAATGTGTTCCAATTAAGCCTTTCAGTCCGATGCATGG
>JABMCL010002484.1:552500-557500 GCA_018857735.1 Alviniconcha marisindica
CAAAAGGAGAAGAAGAAGAAGACAAGAAGGACAGAGAAAGAAGGAGAAACTGAGGGAGAGGTAGACAGAGAGAGAGAGAGAGAGGGAGAGAGTGGAGGAAGGGAGAGAGGGAGAAGGGGGCAGCCGGCGGGAAGAAAGCCGGCAAACAGAGAGAGGGAGAGACATAAAGAGAGAGTGGGGGGAGGGGGGGAGGAGGCGGGGAAGAAGAAGAAGAAGGTAGAAAAACCGAGGAAAAGAGAGATGGGGGGCGAAGGGGAAGAAGAGAGATAGACACAGACTACAGAGAGATCGAAGATGAGGAAGGGGGGGGGGGGAGACAGAGAGAGAGACAGACAGACAGACAGACAGACAGACAGACAGAGGGACGGAGACAGAGACAGAGACAGAGACAGAGAGAATTTTCGGATTTCAACGCCTGCACAAGGTCACCTCAGGACGAGAGACTGAGAGAGAAAGAGGGGGGGGGGGGGGGGGGGGAGAGAGAGAATCGCCAGCGTGACCAGACCTCACACTAAGGTCGTTCCTGTTTGGCTTAGAGCGTTGCGACTGTCCAGACAGGTCCCGACTGTCCAGACAGGGTCTCCAGGGGGAAGAAGTACAAAGTCGCAGGCTGAACACACTGACCGCTGTTCACCTTCACCATGCCCGGGGGTACCACTTTATCTATCTCATAACTCGCCGTCAGTGTCCGAGCGCTCGCTTATATAACTGACACAGTAATGATGATGATCGGGTAGGAACCTTGTTGTGTGCGCTCCGCTCGCTTCCTCGTCGAGCGCTTAAAACGTGTCGAGCTGTTTGCAAACGTAGATGAAACAGAATTTTCGTATACCCTCCACTCCCAAACACACACACACACACACACACACACACACACACACACACACACACACACACACACACTCACACACACACACTCACACCACACACTACACACACACACACACACACACACACCACACACACACACACACACACACACACACACACACACACACACACACACACACACACACACACACACACACACAGAAAGAGAGAGAGAGAGAGAGAGAGAGAGAGAGAGAGAGAGAGAGGAGAGAGAGAGAGAGAGAGGGGGAGAGAGAGAGAGAAGAGAGAGAGAGAGAGAGAGAGAGAGAGAGAGACAGACAGACAGACAGAGACAGACAGACAGACAGACAGACAGACAGAGACAGAGAGAGACAGAGAGACATACATACATACAGACAGACAGACAGAGATAGCGCGAAAACAGAGGCCGCCCGCGAGTGTTCTTTCACGCTCACCTGCACCAAACCATTGATTTGACTGTACACACGCACGTAGCCTACACCCAATGTACAGCAGCAACACGTGGTAGCGAATTAGTGGAGCCACCTCCCAAAGTGTTCCCACCAAGAACAAGCAGATGCTGCCGAGTCCCTTTACTCAGCTGTCGTGAGGAGGTGCTGACATTTACAGTCGTGCATCTTTACACGTGTGCGTCACGTGCACAAACTACGGTGACGACTGTGGTACTGACGTCTGCACTGATGGATGTGTGTGTGTGTGTGTGCGTGCGTGCGTGCGTGCGTGCGTGTGTGTGTGTGTGTGTTGTGTGTGTGTTGTGTGGTGTGTGCGTGCGTGCGTGCTGTGGTGCGTGGTGTGTGTGTGTGTGTGTGCGTGGTGTGTGTGTTGTGTGTGTGTGTGTGTGTGTGTGTGTGTTGTGTGTGTGTGTGTGGTGTGTATGGTGCGTGTGTGTGGTATGTGCGTGTGTGGGGTTGCTTGCGTGTGTGTGCGTGGTGTGTGTGTGTGTGTGTGTGTGTGTGTGTGTGTGTGTGTGTGTGTGTGTGTGTGTGTGTGTGTGTACATGTGTGTGAGTGTGTGTGAGTGAGTGAGTGAGTGTGTGTGTGTGTGTGTGTGTGTGTGTGTGTGTGTGTGTGTGTGTGTGTGTGTGTGTGCGCGCGAGTGTGTGTGTGTGTGTGTAACGTATTGTTTTTGTTGATTTCAGGCTATTATTACCACAAAGCTCTCTGGGTTTCCACCATATGTGGAAAATGGGCGCTACACAAATCTCCTTCATGACTGTTAATGTCGCTCAGCTATGCAGAACTCTGATTAATCCTCTTTGAAGGTGTAAACATGTGAATTGAGTTAGTTTTACGGGTTCTTCGCTGTTATCGTACAAGTTTCATGTTCTTGTTTGCCCTTGCTTCCTCGTCTAGAGTGCTTCATCGATCTGGTCGAGGTGATGATCGCTTTCACATGCTCGGCTCCCATATTCTGCAAGGACCACATGGCAAACGTAGACAAAGACACACGCACGCACGCACGCACGCACGCACACACACACACACACACACACACACACACACACACACACACACACACACACACACACACACACACACACCCACACACACACACACACACACCACACACACACACACACACACACACACATACATACAAACGCACACACAGACGCACGCACACACGCACGCACACTCATCCACCCACCTACCCACACCCACCCACCTACCCACACTCACCCACTCATCTACCCACCCACACACACACAATCTATTTATACACGTTTTCCGTGAGGAAATATTCATCAAAAATAGTCCCCTTTCACCATTTCCCTGCCGGAGAAATTGTAGTAATGGGTTCCAGCTCCTCCCAACAATGACCTCAAAGCGGTTCTTAGCAGACCAGAAACATCAGGCTTGAAACAGACATCAGGTTCTATATCCTTAGGGTGCGCAACATACTGGAGTTCAAGCAGGCTGCCATACGAGGTACCCCACATAAGTGACGTCATACATCGTCATCAGGGCAGAGAAAGGGTTACAATGTTAGCCTACCCACCACATCATATGCTTGTTATTTTGAGCGTCTGATATAAGTTTACTTGTTTGACGCCCCTCATATAAAAAAACACACACAACACAACTGTGTTATTGTATGTTCGTATGCTTTCATGAATAAAAACAGTTTGAACCAAAGGGTTACATTAAAGCTCTGCCAGTTATGTCATACACAACGTCCTCGGGGCAGAGAAAGGGTTACAGTAAAGCTCTGCCAGTGACGTCATACACAATGTCCTCAGGGTAGAGAAAGGGTTACAGTAAAGCTCTGCTAGTGACGTCATATACAATGTCATCAGGGCAGAGAAAGGGTTACAGTAAAGCTCTGCCAGTGACGTCATACATAACGTCATCAACCAGAGAGAGGGTTACAGTAAAGCTCTGCCAGTGACGTCATACACAACGTCATCAGGGCAGAGAAAGGGTTACAGTAAAGCTCTGGCAGGGACGTCATACATAACGTCATCAACCAGAGAAAGGGTTACAGTAAACTCTGCCAGTGACGTCATACATAACGTCATCAGGGCAGAGAAAAGGGTACAGTAAAGCTCTGCCAGTGAAGTCATACACAACGTCATCAGGGCAAAGACAGGTTAACGTCCAGCTGGTAAGACGACCGAAAGGAGACAAACAACAGCGAAACACTTCTGGGCGGGGGTGGCGGGCGGGGAGGGTGGAGGGGGGGGGGGCGCGGGGAGGGGGGACCCGAACAAGCGTAAATACCGTGGAGGGTGGGGGACCCGAACAAGCGTAAAAGCACCCAAGAAGCATTATCAGGTTACACAACCAACACAACAGACACGTCGAAAGCGCACCTAGCTGGCATGCAGTCTCTTCCCACCTCCACCCCTCCTCTCTTCACTCTGCTCTCGCTTTCTCTCTCTCTCGCTCGTCTTCTCCCCTCTCGTCTCTGTCTCATCGTCTCTCTCTCGCTCTGTCTCTCTCTCAGCCTCCTCCTCTTGCTCTGTCTCTGTCTCTCTCTCCTCCCTCTGTCTCTTCTGTCTATCTCGCTCTGCTCTGTCTCTGTCTCTCTCTCCTCCTTCTGTCTCTTCTGTCTCTTCTGTCTCTCTCTCCTCTCTCTCTCTCTCTCTCTTCTCTCTCTCTCTCTCCTCTGCCTCTCTCTCTCCCCCCCACACCTTCTGTCTCTGTCTGTCTATCTGTCTGTCTCTCTGTCTCTCACTCTCTCTCTCTTTCAGGCCGTCTCTGGCTCTCGCTCCCCCCCCTTCTTCTCTGTCTGTCTGTCTCTCTTCCTCCCTCCTTCCCTCTCTCTCTCTCCCTCCTTCTGTGTCTGTCTGTCTGTCTCTGTCTGTCTGTCTCTGTCTCTCTCTCGGCCCGTCTCCCGCCATGTCTTAAATCTTTCCACCTCTCTCTTGCACCCTTCCTCTCTCTTTGGCTCTCTTTCCGGCCGTCTCTATTTCTCTTACGACCCTCTCCCCCATTCCCCCCCCCCTTCCCTCCTCCCTTTCCCCCTCATTCTCTCCTCCTCTTCCCCACTCTCTCTTTACTCCTCCTCCATTCCCTCCCTCTCTCTACCATTCTTTCCCCCATCTCTCTTTGTTTTCCTTACTGTGTGTGTGTGTGTGGGTGGGTGGGTGGGTGCGTGCGTGCTATAAATCTTGTTCTGGTAATTTCGCTGGAGATTCGTTATTTATTCTATTACGTATTTTTTACGTTTTTTGTTTTTTTGTTTTGTTTTGTTTAATGAGTGATGTTGAAGAGAACCTTGTATATATCCACGGCCACACGTTCTGCTTTGAGCTTGCGCCGTCAGGACGTCGATAAGGGCTTTGAGGAACATTCGCCCTGTCAATAGATATCAGAGTTTTACTACGCCGCCTTCTCAAGAAGCGCTTCATAAACAGCAGGGAACTGAGCGACGAAAAACACTGGGCGATTAAAACAGGGCCCGAAAGCTTCGTGCTTAAAGAAGCATGAAATTAAAATGCCAGAAAATACATCAATGTGTGTGTGTGTGTGTGTGTGTGTGTGTGTGGTGTGTGTGTGTGTGTGTGTGTGTGTGTGTGTGTGTGTGTGTGTGTGTGTGTGTGTGTGTGTGTGAAGGGGGGGGGAATCAAACAGGCAAAAACAACCATTCCAACAACAACAACAACAATAACAACAAAAACACAGAACAGCGCCGCCCACTCACAC
>JABMCL010002484.1:562500-590000 GCA_018857735.1 Alviniconcha marisindica
GGCACACGACTTAGACAGCAAAGTCTTCGTACAAAATGCACGATTCACTGAGACCCTCTAACTCAGACACCACAGAGAGAGAGAGAGAGAGAGAGAGAGAGAGAGAGAGAGAGAGAGAGAGAGAGAGAGAGAGAGAGAGAGAGAGAGATTCGTTTCGATCATTATACCCTCACTCAGGTTTAGACAGGACAGCGACAACTGATTCTCTTGAAGACTGTGCTTCCGTCATCGTTGTCGACCACCAACCCTCAACGTAGACACTAAATTAAGACACCCACACCGTGCTTTTCAGAAAGTCTTGTGGTTCGTTAAATTAAGGAACGCCGGGCGACGTCAGCGACGCTGTAAATTCACATAAATTTGTGGTTCATCGTGAATCCCTCAACTGAAGAGACTAAAGACACCAGGACTTCGTTAGGGATACACTGTGCTCGGCTATCGAGTTTTTACAAACCAAAGACGTATACCGGTTGAGAACTTGCATGGATTTGTGAATCATCGTAGACCGCCCAGCTTAATAATAATAATAATAATGGAAATTTGTAAAGCGCCTACCCTGCGGCTCAAAGCGCTGAACAAGCATACACACATAATGTACATCGAGACGGAAAATGTTGTCCCAAAAAATAAATATGTATATATCGACAAGTGTTCAAGCATAATTATGCAACAGATGCACACGCACGCACACACACACACACACACACACGCACGCACGCACGCACGCACGCACGCACGCACGCACACACACACACACACACACACACTGTACAGACATCCAACTGTTGTTAGGCATACACTAAGCTCGGCTATCGAGTTTTTAGAAACCAAAGACGTACGGTTGAGAACTAACATGGATCTGTAGTTCATCTTGGGCCGCCCACCTTAAAATGCTGAAGACATCTACATTTCGTTAGGGATACAATGAGCTCGGCTATCGAGTTTTTAGAAACCAAAGACTGACGTGGGTTAAGAATTCACATCGATTTGTAGTTCATCGTGGGCCGCCACACTTAAAATGCTGAAAACATCCAAATTCGTTTGGGATACACTGAGATCGGCTCGCAAATTTTAGAAACCAGAAGCTGAAAATTCCCATGGATTTGTGGTTCATCATGGACCGCCCTGTGAATTCATCATGGACCGACAGTGAATTAGGCACCCACACTTGGAACTGAGTTCGACTCTCAAATTTTAGAAACCAAAGACGCCAGTCCTTACAAAACGAAAGACCACACTACGAACCCTTCACCCCTTCAACATCCCCCCCCCCCCACCCACCCCTACCCCGCCCTCCACGTGACTTGGATTGGACACCCAATTATAACACTACAGAATTAAACTGACCGCTCATGCACCCACGATGGACGTAACAGCAAAACCTCGCTTATTAAATATAGGCTGTAGTTCTCTCGGCGGTTCCCTAACGTTACAGGCAAACAAAAACCAAAACAACAACAACAACAACAACAAAAAGAAGAAGAAGAAGAAGAAGAAAGCCGAAGAAGAATGGCCTGCACAGATTATATAAATTATAGTATAGTGCATGCGTGAGGCTTTTCCCTCAGGATTATAATCACCTGTCGCCGAGCTGCACAGCTGGCGATCGTGATCGAGCCATTGCTAGCTCTGCCATTCCTGAGCTGATTGAACTGACGAGCTTCTCTCGCCACTCTCATCGACGGAGACGGAGACGGACCGAACTCAGCCGGAACTTACCGCTTGGCTGAGAGGGGAAGAGAGAGAGAGGGGTGGGGGAGGACGGAACAGAGAAAGGGAGAGAGAGGGACAGAGGGAGGGAAAGAGAAAGGGAGAGGGGGAGACAGAAAGGTGGAGAGGGATGGAGAAAATGACAGAGGGAGAGGGAGGGACAAAAAGGACAGAGGGAGAGGGAGGGACAAAAGTAGAGAGAGGGGAGGGGGGCGAGGTGGAGAGGGAGAGATAGAGAGGGGAAGAAGGAGAGAGACAGAGGGAGAGCGAGAGAGAGAGCGGAGGAGAAAGAGAGGGAGAGTTCAAAAGAGCAAGGGGGAAAGAAAAGAGAGGGGGAGATGGAGAAAGATAGAGAGACAGACAGACAGAAACAGAAAACAGACAGAGAGCGACAGAAGAGAGGGAGGTAGAGAGAGACAGAGCTAGAGAGAGAGAGAGAGAGAGAGAGAGAGAGAGAGAGAGAGAGAGAGAGAGAGAGAGAGAGAGAGAGAGAGAGAGACAGACAGACAGACAGACAGACAGACAGACAGAGACAGAGAGAGACAGACAGACAGACAGACAGACAGAGAGCGAGAGAAAAGAGCAGGAGAGGGAGAAATAGGAGAAGAGATAGGGAGACAGAAAGACAGAGACAGAGAGCGAGAGAAGAGCTGGGGGAGCGAGAGATACAGAGACAGAATTGGGGGGAGGGGGGGAGCTGGGGGGTGGGGGGGTGGAGAGAAAGAGATGGAGGGAGAGACAGAGAGAAGGCACCCCAAAAACTGACACAATGAAAGAAAAAGAACTGGATTGGGAGCTGCCTCGTAAGAGTACAGTTCTCGATGGCTGCAGCTCGTTAACCCACAGGCAAAAGATGCCTGATAAACTGACAGGTCGTGCTGACCCAAAAGGGCTTTAACCTGCAGACATCAGAACAACAATTTACACTGACAACAAGGCGGTGATACAGGTATCATAATCTTTAAAAAAATAAATTAAAAAAATCAACAATTTACACTGACAACAAGGCGGTGATACAGGTATCATAATCTTTAAAAATAAATAAAAAGTGTCAACAATTTACGCTGACAACAAGGCGGTGATACAGGTATCATAATCTTTAAAAATAAATAAAAAATGTCACTGCCAGCACTTTGAAATAAGATCAAAACACATGAAACGTTACAAAAAGAAGCCTTATCTAGCGGATATGCATATTTTGCATTGTCTGATTAAAAGAGAGAGAGAGAGAGAGAGAGAGAGAGAGAGAGAGAGAGAGAGAGAGAGAGAGAGAGAGAGAGAGAGATAAATTCTTTATTACGAGGGTAGTGTAGAGAGAGAGAGAGAGAGAGAGAGAGAGAGAGAGAGAGAGAGAGAGAGAGAGAGAGAGAGAGAGAGAGAGAGAGAGAGAGAGAGATCAACTGGCCGGGTTCGACTCCGGCATGACTTTTCCACTGTCACGTACTGTTGTTCCGCGCGGTGGGGTACCGCGGACGCAGAAATTAGGCTCCGCTGTACGCAGAACCCAGACCTGTCAAAACATTCTCCCTTCAAAAAAACAAATGCAGCTTTAAACTGAAACGTTCTGCCTTCAAAAACTTGCCGTAGGTCAGAATAATACAGCTTTTAAACCTTCTCGATCCTCGAAAGCCTGCAGTAGGTCAGAATATAGCTTCACACGCTTCGCCTGCTGCCAGGAATTCTACCCCACTGATGTATTTCTGCCTCGTCGGTTCACAGCTTCAAAGCCCAAAATGAAAACGCAGCCTCGACTAGGTAATGATAATAACGGAACAGTGCATGATAGGCAGTAAGTAGTAAGTAACACGACGGAACACAGGTTGTCCGTAACACGTGCAAAACGTGCGGCAGGTGCGGCACTTGTCAGTTGAAACACCTCGCCGACAGGGGCCGGAGCGTGGCCAATTTCTTTGATTATACCTACAGCAAGCAAGACTTCCGGTACCTTCACTTAGTCCTCCGTGTGGAATTCGCTGGACTGGTGGTAGTGGCGGTGGTGGCGGTGAAGGTGGTGGTGGTAGTGGTGGTAGTGTGATGCCTGGGGGCGCTCACGTGTGTACTGCTTGACCCGCGATTTAAATGGACTCTCAGGAATGCAGACAAGTAAGGGCCAGTAAGATACACGTGCATCCACGACGTACGCAAGTAAGTAAATTGGTGTTTTACGCCCAATAAACCAGTGCGATTTTGTCAGCACACAATAATCGTTAAAAATATGTACCTGCTAAAACTGGTATATATTCAGATTTGAAAAAAGAAAAAAAGAAAAAAGAAAAATTTAAAGGGGAAAAAACACAAACAAAAAAAAAAATGACCCAAAAATTTTAAAAATTTCCAAAAATATTGATTTCTTTAAAATTTTTTTCCCGAATTTTTTTAAAAAACAGCGGATGGTTTAAAAATGCTCTCTCTTATTTCAAAAAAACCCCGAAAAAGTGACAGCCCAGGAGAGAGCAGAGACAGACAAGAGACGACACACAGACAACAGAAGAGAAGACACAAGAGAGACAGGACGACAAGACAAAGGGAACAATGCCCGAGAAAAAAAAGAAAAAGGAGAAAAAGGGGGAAGAAAAAAAGGGGGGGGCAAAAAAGAGAAAGAGGGGAGAAGAGAGGAGAGAGAAGAAAAGAAGAGAGAGAGAGAGGAGAGAGAGAGAGAGAGAAGACAGACAACAGACAACAGACGAAAACAGACACAAAACGAAAAAAAGACAAAGAGACAACAACCCACCCCCCACACCACCACACACCACACACACCACACACCCACACCACAGAGGAAAGTTACGATCCATCAGCAACGACCCTATATGCCTTCATCTTGTCCCAAAATAATAAAGAAAACATGGTTTTTAAACGTCCACCGAAACCTAAGGCTTATTTGGGACGGGGAGAAGGGGGGGGGGGGAGGGGGGAGGGGGGGAAAGGGGGATTAATACCTATCGCTACACGTCACCACCAGAATGATTTTCCCCAAAGATGGGCGCGATGAGAGCCATTTTTTAAAGTTTCGGAGGAAGTGAGGACAAAATCACAACAGTGTCCACAAAACCCCAACCTTTTTTAAGAGAAAGGAGAGCCGAAGCGGTAGCGAACGGAGGTCCTTCCGCTTACCAGCCTAACGCCTTACCGCTAGACCAAACCGGCTCACCTCTGAAGGGAGGAAGGGAAAGACAGCTATATATGCCTATAACCCCACTCAGGCATGGGAAGAGCTGATATAATAAAAACAAAAGATTATTATTTAAAAAAATCGTTATAACGTTTTTCTTCGCGAAAGGGTTATAGATACGCTGCAAACATTGTTAAAAAATAAAATTAAAATTAAAATCTGTTATAAAAGCCTAGCCGAGATTCTTAGAAACGCGGAAACGCAACAGAAATGATTTATGGCAGAGAAAATGTTTTTTTCTCTTCTTTCCTCAAGAGTTTAAAAAGAAAGCGGTTCTGCTTCATGCAGTCAACCCATTAACGCCACTTTCTCTCTTTATCCCCCCCACCATCTGTCTCTCCCTCTCTGTCTCTGTCTGTCTCTCGCTCTGTCTCTGTGTCTCTGTCTGTCTGTCTCTCTCTATCACACACACACACACACATACACACACGCGCGCGTGCGCGCGCGCGCGCGCAACAACAGCAGTGACAAGCAAATCACAGACGCTTCGTCCAGTACCCCTATTTAATAACCTCCTCGGAACGAAAAATATATAGACGATAAACTAATTAGAGATCGAATTTGGGAGGAGTGTCATTGGTTCCCCTACCGTCTGTTTTTTCTGTTTTTGTCATCGGCCAGGGGGCACTGATTCCCGTCATTAGCGCCGGTCACGCCATCTAGCGGTAGAAAGTTTTAGAGTGATGGCCCTTCCCATCAGAGCTCGCGCAGTGCGATATTCTTGTCTGTGCGGGCAACAAATGCTCCCCTCCACAGAAGAACTGATGATTTATGGGCCTTTACCGGAAATGGTTTGCGGGCGTGTCCCTGTCATCGGATAAAAGCAAAACTGAAAGTCATTATAGCGCAGAGCTCAACTAGGAGCTGTGTGAAAGTCGAGGTGGCCGTCCTGGGTTCCCGTCCCTAATAAGCCAACGTAAAATAACACTCAACCATTATAGCACGGAAGGGTCTCTGACTGGCCAATTTTCAATTATGTTTTTGAAGAGCTGGGTGTTTCGCCTGTTGTTGTGTGTTGATCCAGGCGAGGAAGGAGGTGGAGCTGGACCCCCAAGAGAGCCCAGGCGAGATCAAGAATAGGGAGGTGGAGCTGGACTCTCAAGAGAGCCCAGGAGAGATCAAGTGGAGGGAGGTGGAGCTGGGCTCTCATACAGAGTTGGATAATCCTTTGCTTCAATTGTTCCTCAACAGTTGCTTTTCTGACATTGTCTTTGTGACTCTGTTCAGCACAGTTGCTTTTCGGACATTGTCTTTGTGACTCTGTTCCGCACAGCTGTTGAAACAGCAGTTAGCGAAGCACGCAATTTGTTCGCACTGGCGGGGTTCCCACCTCCTTAACATTGCTGTTCTGGCGGTGGCTGACGCTCTCTTCGGTCTCTGAGGGTCGGAGCGCGCGGACGAGCTATTCATGTCTTCCCCCCCCCCCCCCCCCCCACCCCTTCCGCCCTAATAAGCCCTAGGTTTTTGTGGGTTTTGTACCCATATTTTGTTGTTCCTTTCCCGGGGAACCTACAGGACGACCTTTTTGTCTGCCATCGTAGTAGCAGTACCCCTTTTGGGTTTGGGGGCTTTTTTGCCACTTCTTTGTGAGGGTCGGATGTGGTGTGTGTGTGGTTTTTGGGGTGTGTGTGTGTGTTGTGTGTGGTTTTTGTGCAGGCGGATGTGGGGGGCGTGCGTGTATGTGTATTATATAATATGTGTTTGTGCCTGCGTGCGTGCGTGCGTGCGGCGTGCGTCCATTGGTGTGTGTGTTGTGTGTGTTTTTGTTGTGTGTGTGTGTTTTTGGTTTTGGGGGGTGTGTGTGTGTGTGTGTGGCAAAGACGTATCATTATGTCGTTGACTCTTACAGATGGGTCTTTTCGGAATGAACACTTTTAATCGAAAGTAATTTTTTCCTCAAATGCAGGGTTGTTTCTCTACACTATATAGTTACTTTTAAAGGGAAAGGCCACATAGAAGATTTTCTGCGATGCATGTCCCGTCATCTGGGGAACTATCCCCTGACAGTTTTGGGGGGAAAATCCTTGTTTTGGCTCTTTCGGAAAAAACTTTAAATCGAAAGTAACCGTGTCCTAACGCTCCTGAAATGCGGATTGTTTCTCTCCCAAAATGTTTCTTCAAGGAAGGGCCCAAATTTTCTCCGGTGTCCCCCAGCGGGGGTACCCCATGACATTTTGGGGGAATTACTTTTCCCTTGGCTCATCAAAAACAGGTTTAAATCGAAAGTAACTTTTCCTTGGTCATTGCCTGCTCCTGAAATGCAGGGCTCTTTCTCTACGCTATAGCTTCTTCAAGGAATGGCCACGCAGACGATTTTCTCCGGTGTCCACTCAGGGGGAAATCGTTATTTTGTGTGTGGGTGGGTGGGGGGGGGGGGGGGGGGGGGGGGGGGGATATCCTTGTTGCATTGGCTCTTCCAGAAAACAGTTTTAAATCGAAAGTAATTCTGCCCTCGGTCATTGCATGCTCCTGAAATGCAAGGTTATTTCTCTACACCTATAGTGTGTGTGTTTCTTCAAGTAACGGCCACCTGGACGATTTTCTCCGGTGTATGTCCACTCAGCGGGGGCATATCGTTGTCTGTTTTGAGGGTGGGATAGCTTTGTTGCCTTGGTTATTTTGGAAAAAGCATTATCGAAACAACTGCGTCCTTCATTGCCTGCTCCCGAAATGCAGGGTTGTTTCTCTAGAAGTCATGGCTTCTTCAAGAAATGGCCCCATAGACGATGCTTTCTGGTGCATGTGCACTCAGCGGGGGCGTACATATCCTTGCCAGTTTTGAGAGTAACCAGACTTCCGAGCCTTTCGTGGGTAAGTTGGAGGTGATGCCGGGGTCTGAGCCCCCCAATTTCCCTTCATTCATATTTCAATAACCGGCCCATTGTGGAGCATGTCAGGCGGAATAACTCGAAGAGACTGTGGTTGAAATGGGCTACTGCATGGGAATCAGTTCAGTGACTAGACTGTGGTTGGAATAGCCTACTGTAAGGGAATCAGTGCGGTGACTATAAGACTGTGGTTGGAGCAGGGCGACTGCAGAGGAATCAGTTCAGTGACTAGACTGTGGTTGGAATAGCCTACTGTAAGGGAATCAGTGCAGTGACTATAAGACTGTGGTTGGAGCAGGGCGACTGCAGAGGAATCAGTGCAGTGACTAGACTGTGGTTGGAAGAGACCTACTGTAAGGGAATCAGTGCAGTGACTATAAGACTGTGGTTGGAGCAGCGACTGCAGAGGAATCGTCAGTGACTAGACTGTGGTTGGAATAGCCTACGTAAGGAATCAGTGCAGTGACTATAGACTGTGTTGGAGCAGGGCGACTGCAGGAATCAGTGCAGATAGACTGTGGTTGGAATCTACTGTAAGGGAATCAGTGCAGTGACTATAAGACTGTGGTTGGAGCAGGGCGACTGCAGAGGAATCAGTGCAGTGACTAGACTGTGGTTGGAATAGCCTACTGTGAAATCAGTGCAGTGACTATAAGACTGTGTTGGAGCAGGGCGACTGCAGTGTAATCAGTGCATACTAGACTGTGGTTGGAATGGGCTACTGTAAGGGAATCAGTGCAGTGACTATAAGACTGTGGTTGACAGGGCGACTGGAGGAATCAGTTCAGTGACTAGACTGTGGTTGGAATAGCCTACTGTAAGGAAATCAGTGCAGTGACTATAAGACTGTGGTTGGAGCAGGGCGACTGCAGTGTAATCAGTGCAGTGACTAGACTGTGGTTGGAATGGGCTACTGTAAGGGAATCAGTGCAGTGACTATAAGACTGTGGTTGGAGCAGGGCGACTGCAGAGGAATCAGTTCAGTGACTAGACTGTGGCTGGAATAGCCTACTGTAAGGGAATCAGTGCAGTGACTATACGACTGTGGTTGGAGCGGGGCGACTGCAGAGGAATCAGTGCAGTGACTAGACTGTGGTTGGAATGGGCTACTGCAGGGGAATTAGTGCAGTGACAACACAATTAAGCCCGTCTTCAGGTGGACCCTTTCGTCTTTGTTTCCATCAACAGCCATTTCACTAGCGATTTTTTCTTCTTCTTCTTCTTCTTCGGTAAATGCCCCACCACCACCACCCACCAACCCCGCAAAAGAGAAAAAGACAACAACAACAAAAACACAGACACAAAGATATACACACACGCACGCACGCACGCACACACACACACACACACACACACACACACACACACACACACACACACACACACACACACAAAACAGGGACAACAACAGAGACAGCAAACAAACATACAACAATCTGAAACAAGAATAACTGCAAGTGTTCTGATAAAAAAGATAAATCCGTGCGTCGCCCCCCCCCCCCCCCCCCCCCTGTTTGTTGCTTAGAAAAAGGGTCTAGCTGGAAACTACGCTGTACTGTCCTATTAAAACAAAAAGCATTCCTTTTAACCTTTTTGTGAGGATTGATCTGTTTTTATCGTATAGTCTTCTTTTCTGTTTACATTAGCTTTTTGTTTGTTTCTTTGTTTGGTTGCAAAATACTTTGTTGTTTAATTTGTGTGTGTGTGTGTGGATTGTGTGTGTGTGTGTGTGTGTGTGAGAGAGAAGAGAGAGAGAGAGAGAGAAAGAGAAAGAGAGAGAAGATAGAGAGAGAGAGAGAGAGAGAGAGAGAGAGAGAGAGGTGTACGTGGTGTGTATGTCATCAGTGTGCGCGCGTGCGTGCGCGCGCGCGTGTGTGTGTGTGTGTGTGTGTGTGTGTGTGTGTGTGTGTGTGTGTGTGTGTGTGTGTGTGTGTGTGCGCGCGCTCGCGCATGCGTGCGTGTATGCGTGCGTGCGTGCGTGCGTGTTCGCTGGACGGGAAAGGGTGAGGGCACTGTTCGCAAGAACAAACGCCAGCGTAACTATTAACGTGTGTACTTTCCATTTACTAATGAGCTAAATTGCTTAATGAAAGAGCTACACTGTTGATCACAACTTTAGAAACGGATGTCACACACACACACACATACACACACACACAACACACACACACACACACACACACACACACACACACACACACACACACAGAAAGACAAAGACAGAGAGACAGAGGGAGACAGACAGACAGAGAGACAGAGAGACAGAGACAGAGACACAGAAACAGAGAGAGAGGGGAGGGGCACACAGAGAGACACACACAGAGAAAGACAGTAAGAAAAAGGTGACGTATTTACAATAAAAACAAAATCCACACCGCATTTTCGACGACCAAGCAACGACGACCACATAAAGAAAGAAACACCACCACCACCACCACCACCACCACCACCAACAACAAGTCAATACCGACACAAGCTAACACCCTACGGCCAACCGACGTAGTATGCAGGCACCCGGTTCAACGGGTTCAACAACCATCAACCCCACCCCCACTCCACCCCCAACACCCACCCACCCACTCACCTTTCCCCACCCCACCCCTCTAAAAAAGAAACCCGGGAGGGAATCGGAACTGCTCCTCCTCCGCCGCTGAATCTCCCATCTCCATCTGACCCAGCATACTAATAATATATCCGCCAGAAGGGAAATCCTCTCGACGCACGTACGTGCCGTCTGCTTCGCCCCTCCGTCTCCTTCGCTTCACAATTGTGCTGATCTGTTGTTGCTGTCTGATCACCCGTTCACCACAAGCCCTTGATTAGTTTAATTACCGCCCCCCCCCTGCCAGACGCCGCTCGGCTTCCGCCACCTTGCCCTCGTATGATACCAGTCTTTCGGTCAGGGACGTGGCACGGCATCGGTGTGTATGTGTATAGTGACCTCAGTTCGCCGACCTCGGGTCGTCAGTTGGGATTAAAAGCGATAGGCGGGAAGTTGAACTGCCGCTGACGCAAAGAGAGTACGTGTGACTGGCACAATTAATGCACCCAAAAGGTGTTAGTGGCATATGGACAGGTATTGTTGTATTGGTGGCATGGAGTGGCTGGTGTTGTGGTATTCGAGAGGTGTTGGTGGTATGGGGTACGTGTTGTGGTATTCGAGAGGTGCTGGTGGCATGGGGTAGGTGTTGTGTGTTCGAGAGGTGCTGGTGGCATGGGGTACGTGTTGTGTGTTCGAGAGGTGTTGGTGGCATGGGGTAGGTGTTGTTGTATTCGAGAGGTGCTGGTGGCACATGATGTGGTTTTTGGAGAGGTGCTGGTGGAATGGTGTACGTGTTCGAGAGGTGCTGGTGGCATAGTGTACGTGTCATAGCATTGAACAAGTGTTGGTGGCATTGTGTTCGTGTCACAGTATTCCCGAAGTGTTGGTGGCATGGTGTACGTGTCATAGCATTGAACAAGTGTTGGTGGCATGGTGTACGTGTCATAGCATTGAACAAGTGTTGGTGGCATTGTGTTCGTGTCACAGTATTCCCGAAGTGTTGGTGGCATGGTGTACGTGTCATAGCCTTCGAAAGGTACTGATGGCATCATGTACGTGCTGTGGTTTTCGAGAGCTGTTGGTGGCATGGTGTACCTGTTCGAGAGGTGCTGGTGGCATAGTGTACGAGTCATAGCATCCGAAAAGTGCTGGTGGCATAGTGCAGGTATCATAGTATTAATAGATGAATTACTTCCCCATAGAGTGTCTGGTACAATGCGTTTCAGTAAGAGGTTATGGTGGCATATGGTGTGCGTGTCACAATATTACAGTATTATGGTATAAACAAGGTGCTGGTAGCATTGTAGTGTACATATCATAGTATCAGAGTATTCGATAGGTTCAAGAGGCAAGGGGTACGTATAACAGGTGCTGGCAGTCCAGTACTCGAGAGGTACGGGGGGCACGGTATACGCATTAACTATAGCATTTACACCGCCGATCGCGGTACACCCATGTGTGATTTTAACAAAGCATACACGAACACGAAAGGGAGCTGGGGCTGTTTATGATCAGCAACTCGCTTAGGAAGTGTCACTGTTTGGCGCATGCACTCACTGGAGACCTCCACAAGGATGCAGCAGCACACGTTTAAAAAAGATCTTCATCAAGTACGTACACCACAAACAAATTAAGTCTTCATCAAGCATACTCCCTGTTCAGACCCTACGCAAAAGGAACCTTATCCGCACACACGCACGCACGCACGCTCTCTCACACACACACACACACACACACACACACACACACACACACTCACTCACACTAAATCCACCCACATAGGACCTTTTGTCGTAGACAGTTCTCGGAAGTCCTGATTAGCCGGGTGTACCCGGATCTCCGGCGCGGCTAGC
This sequence comes from Alviniconcha marisindica, assembly GCA_018857735.1. Lineage (NCBI taxonomy): Eukaryota > Metazoa > Mollusca > Gastropoda > Provannidae > Alviniconcha > Alviniconcha marisindica. The sequence goes on from JABMCL010002484.1 coordinate 574,606, forward strand.
ATATAATTATGACCAGGGACAACCCCCCCCCCCCAAAAAAAAAAGAAAAAAAAAGAAGAAGAAGAAAAAAGATCGTTAAGACGCAGCTTACAAACCTCGTGTCTCACGCTATTCTCTTCAGAGACGAGAGGGGGGGGGGATATTTTGTTGCTTTACTTGCCATTACTGAACTTGTCTTCGCTGATAGTTGCACCGACCTCTGAAGACATATATTTCCACCCTTCTCCCAGCAGGCTCCTGTGGCCATTGCGTGCTGGCGGGTCAGATGAAGGGTGGTGGTGTACGGGAGCCTGTCACAAGTCGAGACGCGACCCCCTTGCAGTTCGTTCATTGCCTTTCACACGCCAGTCATTCATTGGTCCAACGCCAAGAGGTTCGTTTTACTCACTGACCGTTCGGTTGGGAGGCTAAATTTGGAGATAGTATCCTGTACCCTGCAGCCTGGCTCAATGTTACCATGAATACTAATGGCTTTGTTTCTTCGATGCAATCGTCCGGAGGTGAAGTATCCTGTACCCTGCAGCCAGGCTCAATGTTACTTACTACCATGGATACTAATGGCTCTGTTTCTTCGATGCAATCATCCGGAGGTGACCTATGCGGTTCACGGGGCGTTAGAATCCAAGAACTAACTTAAATAACCTGCTCCCCCCCCCTTCCCCCTCCTCTCTCTCTGCTCCTTGTAGTACTTGTGATTTATTATTTTTAACTTGTGTAGAAGAATCGCCACACAAGGGAGTTAATTAACGTTCGAAATACGTAACACAAGTACAACAACAAAGATCTGAGTCACCTACGGTAACTCTCACCTGGCATGCATGTAAATACAAGGATGTAGCTCTGGTGAAGTTTATGTACCTTGTATTTACACGCATGCCAGGTGAGACTTACCGTAGGCGACTCAGGTCTTTGCTGTTGTACTTGTGTTACGTATTTCGAGCGCTAATTAACTCCCTTTTGTGTTGATTCTGCAAGAGCGCTCTGGGCCTCGTTCTGTTTCAGATTTGTGTAGAAGAATTTGAATGTGTGATTCGTCCTGAGGTGACTCTATGCGGTCGACGGGGGCGTTAAAATACAAGAACTAAGATTTTAACCGTGAACCAACAAAGATTTCAGTACAAATCATTAAAAGTTCTAGATACTGACAAAGAACAGCACAAAGGTGGAGGGAGTGGGTGGGGGAGTAATCAAGGTGTAATAATGCGCATAGTTGGACAGTGTTTTCCTCTCTCTCTCTCTTCTCTCTCTCTCTCTCTCTCTCTCTCTCTCTCTCTATATATATATATATATATATATATATATATACTGATAAAAATCTAAGAAAAACTATAAATTGGCATAAAAGTTTCAAAATTTTCGGCTAACGCCTTCCTCGGGGGTTTATTCTTAACATATATAGCCTTTTTTAAGGTTTCTCTTCGATTGTTTCATGGCATCACTGAGGCAGATGAAGTTGTTGTTTTCTTTTCGCCCAGACTTGTATTTGTGTTCTGAAGACTTGTGGTGCACTGATAAACATTCGTAATCGTCTTTCTTTGTATGAGGCAGGTCTCTCGAAACTGATTTCGATTGTTTCAAAGCATCACTGAGGCAGATGAAGTTGTTGTTTTCTTTTCGCCCAGACTTGTATTTGTGATCTGAAGACTTGTGGCGCGCTGATAAACATTCGTAATCGTCTGTCTCGCTCTTTCTTTGCATGAGGCAGGTCTCTCGAAACTGATTTCCACGCAGGACATACGTTTTGGGAGGTCTCGTTCCGAGCACCAAAAAAGGTCCAGATAATGCCGGCAAGATGGCAGTTGCTGGATTAATTACCAACAGCTTTGGACATGCAGTGCCCTGGAAGCCGTGCTGAATGAAAACTGCAGTTTCTTCACTTCTGTACAGTAGGTCCATGTGAGAATTAAGGCACGGTGAACAGCCAAGAGACTTTGCTGTTCTGACGCGGGTTTGTTGCCTTGTCGATGACCGCAAGAAATAGCTATAGACTACCTTTTGTGACCCGGATACGTTGAATTTCCCTTGCTTTGAGTCCTTCTTAGTGGGTTTACAGCCCTACAAGCAATGGGCCTTTAAAATCCTTTAAAAACTAAAAGGAAAAAAACAAAAAACAAAAAAACAAAAAGGAAAACAAACAAAAAAGATGCCTCAGTCTGTCTCTTAATGTCTCTGTCTAGCTTTCTCTTTCTTCCTTGCCCTTTCTCTCCCCCCCCATCCCCCCCCCCCCCCCATCGCCCACCCCCCTCCCCCCCCCCCTCCATTGTAACTTTGTTCTTTATTGCAAAGGTTTTAACTTGCCGGTAGCTAGATAGATACCTCAACAAACTGATCTTGACTTTTTGGAGTCAGGCTTCCATGAATGCTTACGAACGTCCGGCAGAAAAGCTTTGTACGTCTACTGAATCCGAATCCTTTGGCTTCCCGAGCAGCACAAACGCTTTGATGACAGCTACAAATAGCTGGAAACAAACCTTTTGAGAAGGAAGCCATCCCAGTGTGGGTTTTTCTTCCTCTTGTTCTTCTTCTGCTTCTTCTTCTTTTGTGCTTCATTTTAACGTCTGGCATTTCGCGCTGTTGGAATGTGTGTCAGCTACTTTCATCTCCAACTTTTCGATTCCGCCCACTGCCCCCCCCCCCCCCCCCCCCCCCCCCCCCTCCACCGCAACTCGAAAAGACGTATCTGACTGGGGAATGGTCTCGGGGAAATTCTCGGTCCGTTTTTGATTAGCATTTTAAAGTCCTGTCTTTTCTTTTTTGATGGCACTATACCCCTCGTGGTCCCCACTGGCACTGTTCTTTGTAGCTCGTCTTTGATTTGATCCACATACAACTCTCTCCATTTCACCCCCCCCCCCCCCCCCCCCCCCCCCCCCCCGCACCTTCTATTACCGGTTCTCTGCCTCCACATGTTTATATCTAGACGTTTCTTCCGAGCACCGGACATAGCTCACCCTCAAAAGATGAGTGGATTAGCTCTCCATGTCATTTTTCGTCGTTTTCCGCCGTTTAATTGTTGTTTAAGTGTCGCTTTGTAGCTTGATAAAGGGGATTACCCCGAAATTGTGCATTTTGTGTTTTGTCCTAATGAACAGCGTTATTCTGAACCTGTTATGTGTTTAGATTTTTATATTTAGACGACTTCAAACGCGGTTATTATTATTCGTTGTTCTTGTTATTACTGTGCACGTCGGTTCTTCCACATCTTCTGAAGGAAATCAAGGTACTGTCGTTCGAACAATGCCCGGCATTCATTTCAACTATTCAAGTCTTAAGATACTGGCAAAATCCACTGTTAGCCCCGTCAGCTGTGTGTGTGTGTGTGTGTGTGTGTGTGTGTGTGTGTGTGTGTGTGTGTGTGTGTGTGTGTGTGTGTGTGCATGTACGTTTGTGCGTGCGTGTACGTGTGGTTGTGTGTGTGTGTGTGTGTGTGTGTGTGTGGGTGTGTGTGTGTGTGTGTGTGCATGTACGTTTGTGCGTGCGTGTACGTGTGTGTGTGTGTGTGTGTGTGTGTGTGTGTGTGTGTGTGTGTGTGTGTGCGCGCGCGCGTGTGTGTTTGTGCGCGTGGGTGTGTATGTGTGCGTGCGTGCGTGCGAGTGTATGTAAACGGACGCAGTGAATGTCATGTGTGAACTGTTTTGGCATGACCAGTTTCAAGCAAATTCAGTTCATTTTATGCCTTTGTACAACGTTTGTGATGATGCTTTAAAAAAGACAGGGAGGGACACAGCTGGAATACAAAACCGATGTTTATGCATGCGATCACGCATATAATAGGATAACTCCGCCCTTGTGAGACTGCTGACCAAAGCCTGTGATAGCTAGCCAACCCATACTTCAACGAGTAAGCAGAACAGATTTAGGGAAATGTATTCACCAAACTGGTGAGTGCATTTCCCAGATCTAGGGAAATGTACTCACCAGATTGGTGAGTACATTTCCCTAGAACCGTTCTATTTTTAAAAAGTGGTGCGACTACGACAACAACACACACACACACACACACACACACACCAAAAACAAAACAAAACAAAAACAAGAACCAACAACAAAAACTCACAAAACAACAACAACAAACACAACCTCAACGATACAGAAAATGGTGGTGGAGCCACGAAGAGTATGTCAGCACTTACCTGTACGCGGCAACGATGGGATGCCATGGAACGGGTGTCGTGTCGTGTCGTGTCCAGCCTCAGATGCCATGACGTCCACACACACGTGGACGACAGAGACGGTGGGTCCCTTCAGGTGGTGTCAGCAAAGAGTCTCTGGATGCGGTGTATATTATGTGCCAAGGTCCAAGAGCGTGTCGGTCCTTGCTGCGTCGACGTCTCAGTCCTTCGGTGCCAGCAAAGCCACCTTCCATCTGTACTGCAGTGCATGCTAGCACAGACTGCTTCATCCGTTATGGAATTGTTGTGTGTGTGTGTGTGTGTGGTAGTTACGGGAACCTTCCCGTGCAGACCGAAGCAAGACTGATACTGCTTGTTAACACAAGCTCCAGACTTTCAGAGAACCAAACAGCCTCCTCTACACAGGACATGAATAATTAATCCACCACAGTTCTGAAACTCGCCTTGAAAATATCCACCGAGTCCATCCACACTTGTGACCCAACGGTCAGTATCAAATGTTGCCATCTGGGATTTGATGTGGACTGCACATGTGCAGGACTAACACTAGCAGCAAAAACTCTCGACTGTCTTTGCTGACACTCGGGTAACACTAACAGCAGAAACTCTGCTTTTTCTGTTGACACTCAGGTGAAGTAACACTGACAATAGAAACTCTACTCTTTTTTTCGCTAACACTCGTGTACCACTAACAACAGGAACTCTCTACCGTCTGTGATGACACTCAGGTAACACTAACAGCAGAAACTCTACTTTTTCTGCTGACACTAAAGTAAAAGTACACAACAGAAACGCTTTAAATCTTTGCTAACATTTAGGTAACTCTAACAGAAACTGAAACTCTTTTCTGTCTGTGATGACATGCAGGTAACGCTAACAGCTTAAACTCTTTTCGGATACAACAGACAACAAACGTTCTTTTCTACCGCAACTCTGTTCGGCACCTGGACAATGGCGACATGACCATGTAGACTAACTGGAGCATGAAGCACGAACACTGGACTGCTTCAACTGTGTGAACTGTCTGCCACAACAGAGAAAAGTGGTATTTTACCGTGAGCTGTTTTACAAGTCGTACGATGTGTGGAGTTTTTACGCAGGTGTTTCACGAAAAGCACGTGCAACGCGTGGCCTAGTTTGAGCGTTCTGCATTTATTTATTTTTTATAAGATTTTTTTATATCCTGTTTGAATCTTTAATCGCTGAAAATAATTGAGACCTTACCGTGAATTTGGACAATGAGATGTGTTAACTTACTATGTATGCATGCCTTTGTAAAGTGCGGGCGCGCGCTTGTGTGTGTGTGTGTGTGTGTGTGTGTGTGTGTGTGTGTGTGTGCGTGCGTGCGTGCGTGCGTGCGTGCGTGCGTGTGTGTGTGTGTGTGTGTGTGTGTGTGTGTGACTCCAGTTTTAGAAAAACAACACAGGCCGTTTATCATCCAGCCCCTGTATCACCCCCTCCTCTTCCTCTCGTGCACATTTATGAATAATATCACTTTGCATAACGAAAGAAATGGAAGGAGAAAAGAGAAAAAGAAGAAACAATTGAAAGAAAGAACGAGATCGAGAGAAAAGAGAAGAAAACAGCAACCAATATTTGCAGTAACACCACTATCAGCAGGAACAATGATGAAACGAAAACGATAAACCCGAAAGAGAGAGAAAGAGAGACAAGATTATAACAGTAACAAAAAGATCATCAAAAAGAACACTTACGACGACGACGACAACAACAACAACAACAATAACAAAACACACACACACACACACACACACACACACACACACACACACACACACACACACACACACACACACACACACACACAAAACACACAGTCTCATGAATGCCATGACACACCCGATCGCACGGCAAAAAACACGCATGCGCCCGCCTATAAACATATTCCTATACTCAAAGACCATACTTTGTTTAGAGTTTAGAGCAAAATATACCTGTGAACCTTGTCAAAATGCGACCTACGCCTTGCTGCTGGGGTAACGTCCAAGCTATCACTCGAAATAAACACAGACTTGTAACACACACACACACACACACACACACACACACACACACACACACACACACACACACACACACACACACACTATACTGTGAACCTTGTCAAATACGTGCGACCTATGCCTTACTGTTGGGATAACTTCCAAAGTATCAGTCGAAATAAACACAGACTTGTGACACACATACAGTTGACAAAACTACCAATCTGTCAATATATCTTTATTGGCACGTCTCAAGTAAAATATACATAAACAAGGAATGATGAGGCATGGTGTTAAAAGTGCGCATAATCATACACACAGTCACACTAACATTAACAGGTTAACAATGTATATATTATAATAATACGCTGGACAAAACACAAACACTCATACAGTCACAGTAACCACTTCATGTTTCATTTCGACAAGAGGATAAAATACCGGGCCATTACGTAAAGGCGAAGAGGAACACGGACAACATCAACAAGAGAGAGAGAGAGAGAGAGACGCACATCAGTGTTCCCAGCACCCCCCCCCCCCCCCCCCTGCCCCCCCACCCACCCCCCGCAACCCGAATCACACTCGCGCCAAGCACACGATACAGGAGTACTCTATCCAGGGTGCGCAGGTACCGGCATAAACAGGGGGAAGCCACTCCTAGCAAACCACGCAAAAGATGGCCACACGTGTGCAGACGATGTGCAACCGAATAAAGGAACCAGTCGGATTATTACGTTAAATTCAGAGGACATCTTACGCATTTGGAAGGATTACCTTTGACAGGTTCCCTAAGGTGTGAAAACGCGACTCTAAGGTAAGACATACCACTGTAATAATTACCCATAACTGATTCGGCTAAGCTAACTAGGCCATTTGACTCGTTGATTCTAAGACTGGAGGAGGGTGTGTGTGGTGGGGGGGGGGGGTAGGGGAGGAAGTGCCTTGGTGGGGGGGGCTGTGAGGGGGCTGGGTGGGCCGGGGGGGTACGGTTGGGGGGGGTTGGTGTACACTGGAAAGAAAGAAGAAGATTCTGCATTGTTTCCAACCAATTCCTTTTGTAACATTTTCCAGTCTAAATGATTTTATAATTAAATCAATTATCAAGTATTCTGTCCGAAAGCAGATGTCTAACAGTGCTTAATAATGTTTGTCACGAGAAGCTGTTTTTTTGTTGTTGTTTTTGTCACGGGGTAGCCGGATTCCACGGTTGACAAACGACAGGCCGTACTTTTGCATGTTTATGGCTGTACCTCTGGGCCCCAGAAGAGTTTTTTTCCAGCCTGTCGATAGTTCCTTTTGTAACCTCTTTTGTCACAGTCCTTCAGTTTTCGCTTACCCCCTCTGGATTCTTTTCCTCATCGTACTCTCGTTATTTCTGCGGACTTCTGCGGATATTCTAGCTGACACGAGTTCTGCTGGTAAGTAATAATGGTTTCAGTATTATCCATGAACTGCTGCTCTCTCTGTCTTCTCTCTTCTCTCTGTCTCTGTCTTCCTCTCTGCTCTCTCTCCTTGCTCTCTCTCGTCTATCAGGTCGTCCTTCGTCCCTTCCTCTTTCTCTTCTATCTATCTTTGCTCTTCTCTTCCTCTCTCCTCTCTTTTCTTCTTTCTTCTGTCCTCTATCGACCCGAGGTGACCTTGTGCGGTTCGCGGAACGTTAAAATCCAAACTCTTCCCCTCTTTCTCTCTCCCATCTCATCTCTCTGTGTCTTTCTGTCTGTCTCTCTGTCTCTCACCCATACACCCACCCACCCTCTCTCTCTCTCTCTCGCCTCCTGAGGTGACCTTGACTGAGCGGTTGACAGGACGTTAAAATCCAAGAACGCGTTCTCTCCCTTCCGCTCATTCTCTCCCTTCCCCTCATTCTCTCCCCTTTCCTCCTCTCTCCTTTCCCCTCCCCTCCCCCATAAGCCCCCGTCACCCAGTGAAACAGTGAAAGCTAAAAGCAATAATATCCATTTTTAAACTGCAATAAGACCCATCCTTAACCTATTCACGACGCCTCAGTCCACGGATGGTTACTCCGGCCGCAGCTGATCCCGTTTCCTTCACTCCATCGCATTGCGATACGTCATTCACTTAGTGCCGTATAAATTCTTGCCAAAACGAAGCAGCTGTCCTTAAAGTCACGCAAGCAATATTGCAGCGGAGAGCTGGCTGTTTGCGATTCATGTTTTATTCATGAGGTAGAGTGCCGTTGGCCCCGTGGTTAAACCTCCGGTATTAACGGTTGCCTGAGGTCAGTCTGCGCAATCTGTCAAAGTTCGGTTTCTGCTGTCTGCAGGGTGATTTCGTCTCGGTGAAGCTAGCGTTGGCGTACACGGATCTGCGTACATGCTGATGCTGTTCGTGTCAAATGCAGTGTTTCTTAATTACCATCAGATCGTTGCTGCGAATCAGCTTCCGTTTTAGGCTCTGCATCAGTCGTGAATGATGTTCTGTGCATTTGTCGATCTTGATATGTAAAAGTGAATCATTATCGCGCTGTTAGACGATAATGGAACAAGCAACAACTTGGAAAGAAAGTTCTGTATTTTTGTGTTTTTGTTTGTTTGTTTGTTTTGTGTGTGAGGTTGTTTGTTTGTGTTTTTGTTCTCTCTCTCTCTCTCTCTCTCTCTCTCTCTCTCTCTCTCTCTCTCTCTCTCTCTCTCTCTCTCTCCCTCATACAAATTCAGGACATCGTGCAGCAGTTACATCTGGTAGTGTTGTCGTCTTGTGCCAGCCCTATTGTTTTAGATGGTGACTGCTTACAGATTCAGGTCACCATTTAACATTTACGTCTGGGGGTACTGTCCTGTTGTGCCACCCCTAGTTATTCAGCTGGTTACTAGCTGCTCGACTTCTGCTGGTTACTACTCGGCCAGCTAATAGACCACCGTGCAAGGGTAATTAATAATTATGTCTGGAGGTTTTTTGTTTTCACTGTACTACCCCTATTACTCAGTTGGTTACCGAATCAGCACACAAGGGAGTTAATTAGCGCTCGAAATACGTAACGCAAGCACAACAACAAAGACCTGAGTCGCCTACGGTAACTCTCACCTGGCATGCGTGTAAATACAAGTGGTTACTGCACATTCGGAGCGCCCTGCGTCAGTTCTGGAAGTTGGTCAATGTGCCTTTTTAGTGTGCCATCCCATACTTACTCAGCTGGTAATATATACAGTCACAGAGCTGCACGGTAAATATATCGGCCAACACTCGGGTTCGATTCCCCAGGGCAGTTGGGACACAATGGGCCGCTTAGCTGCCGATTACTTCGCTGCTTGGCTCCGGACACACTTGGGGTTTCCACAAAGCCCTTGCAAGACTGCTGCAATACTTTATTATCGGCCCTTCGCTCGCAGTGCGACGCTATGTAGGCACACACTTCTTCTTCTTCTTCGTCGTTGTCGTCGTTGTAGTCATCTTCTTCTTCTTCTTCTTCTTCTTCTTTGTCGTCGTCGTCGTCGTCATAATCTTCTTCTTCGTCGTCGTTGTCGTCATCTTCTTCTTTGTCGTCGCCGTCGTCTTCTTCTTCTTCTTCGTCGTCGTCGTCGTCGTCTTTTTCTTCTTCTTCGTCGTCGTCATCTTCTTCTTCTTCGTCGTCGTTGTCGTCATCTTCTTCTTCTTCTTCTAAAACACCAAGTTACGTACTTACTCTTCTTCTTCTTCTTCTTCTTCTAAAACACCAAGTTACAAATTTACATACTTCTTCTTCTTCTTCTTCTTCTTCGTCGTCGTCGTCGTCGTCGTCGTCGTCGTCGTCCTTCTGCTTTGCATTCTGGGCCTGCAGTAAAACGAGATCCCAGGAGTTATGTGAACAGGGAAGTAGGTGGTACTGGGCTCTCGTAGCATTAAGATGGATTGTCTTTGCTGCTGAAGTTGTGTTTTTTTTCCTCAATAGAATACAGCATCTTTATGAATAACATAGAAATTTGCGTATGCAATTTATTCTGGGCAGGCAGTACGACGTGAGATCCCAGGAGTTATGTGAACAGGGAGGTCACTGGGCTCTCGCAGCATTAAGATGGATTGTCTGTTTTGTTTGTTTGTTTTGTGTGTGAGGTTGTTTGTTTTTGTTGTTTTTGTTCTCTCTCTCTCTCTCTCTCTCTCTCTCTCTCTCTCTCTCTCTCTCTCTCTCTCTCTCTCTCTCTCTCTCTCTCTCTCTCTCTCTCAAAGGAATACAGAATGTTTATGAATAACATAAAAATTTGCCTATACAATTTAGAACAGAGGATGTACCTCTGGTGGAGTTAATATACCTTGAATTTACACGCATGCCAGGTGAGAGTTACCGTAGGCGGCTCAGGTCTTTGTTGTTGACTTGTGTTATGTGTTTCGAGCGTTAATTAACTCCCTTGTGTGTTGATTCTATACAGTTTAGTCTAGGCTAGCAGTAGCACGTACGAACTGTGTGAACAGGGAACTAGGTCAGTGTTACTGGGCTCTCGTAGCATTAAGATGGATTATCTTTGCTGCTGAAGCTGTCCTCAACAAAATTAGTACAGACTCATGATCTTTATGAATAAAATAGAAATTTGTCTATACAATTTAGTCTGGGCCGGCAGTAGCACGTGAGATCCCAGGAGTTATGTGAACAGGGAGATTAGTGGTACTGGACTCTCGTAGCATTAAGATGGATTGTCTTTGTTACTGATGTTCTCCTCAACAGAATACAGAATCTTTATAACTAACATATAAATTTGCCTATTCAATGAATCTGGGCCGGCAGTAGCCGTACGATCTGTGTGAACCGGGAAGTAGTACTGGGCTCTCGCAGCATTAAGATGGATTGTCTTTACTGCTGAAGCTGTCCTCAACCAAATGAATACAGAATCTTTATGAATAACATAGAAATTTGCCTATACCATTTAACCTGGGATGTCGCAGCATTAAGATGGATTATCTTTGCTGCTGAAGTTGTCCTCAGAAGAATACCACGTCTGGAGGTGTTGGCCAGGGATGTGGTCCTGGGATGTCGCAGCATTAAGATGGATTGTCTTTGCTGCTGAAGTTGTCCTCAGAAGAATACGACGTCTGGCGGTGTTGGCCAGTTGTGCTACGTACCCTAGTTGTTCAGATGGCGAACAACACGACACTATCACCAGACGTAACTGCCATATGATGACCTGCTTTTGAGTACGTCATCTTTATGAATAACATAGACATTTGCCTTTCGACTGGATATAAAAATATACAACCGAAAAACCTAGTTATACACATTGTTGTTCCAGTCCAATATTTGCTTTACGTCCACAGAGACCGTACGGACTTTTAGGGACGGAGAGCCCAGGATTTCCACCTCGCACGCACACACACACACATACACGCACACACGCACGCACGCACGCACGCACGCACTCTCGCATGCACACATACACACACACACGCTCACGCACGCACACACACACGCACGCACACACACACGCACGCACACACGCACGCACGCACGCACGCACGCACGCACGCACGCACACCACACACACACACACACACACACCACACACACACACACACCACACACACACACACACACACACACACACACACACCACACACACACACACACCCACACACACACACACACAACACACACACACACACACACACACACACACACACACACACACGCACACACGCACGCACGCACGCACGCACGCACACACACACATACACACAAAGTGGAGAGGTAAGAATGCATCAGCCACACTAATAGTTACACACGCAGCGATGCACGCACATCTCCATCATTCTTACTGAAGTTAACAACTATACAGTACATTTACGTTTTGTCCAACAGACGCTCACTCACTCATTCATACATGCGGGCAGCACATTCAGGTCAGTACTGGAGTAAAGGATGCTAAAATTGTGCGAATGGACCGACATCTGGCCAAATAAAATGGAATTTTACCCCTGCAGAACCCGAGCATGTCGTACACCTTTGTCCAGTTTATCACCACAAAAAGATTCTGGAAATCTTTGGCTAATTCTAAACCCCCGTTGCTAAGGAAAATGTACGATATGACACAAAAACATTCACGGCCGTTTACTCCACAAAATGGCTGCCATAACGCTTCATTAGCATCGTCACATAGCCACAGCTTCAATAACCCCTAAAATTTTCATTTAAATACCAACATAATCAGCATTGTCTACAGTTTTGAAATTTATACATATGTTGAAATACCCCGAAATACCCCGAAAGTTCCCGGAAAATAAACTACATCAAATATTTCCAAATTTAAAAGTGTCCTGTTTGTCCTCGAACAAACAGAAAAGAAAAATCAGTGATAACCCGATTGCACATTGGTCATTCCTATAATTATTACTCATTCCTTTTTAATGAAGGGTGAGAAACCACCACTGTACACTGGATATCATGAACTTTTGACTATAAAACACATTTTACTTGCTAGTTCAGATTTTATTGAAACAAGAGAGAACCATTTTACAGCTCAGTCGCTGCGTATACTATCTGAACAAATATAATTGGAAAAGAATTGTAAATATTGAAAAATATTAATATTTTGGACAGGGTGTCAACCTTAAGATTTTTGTTGTTGTTATGTTTGTATTTCACCCAATTTTAAGTCTGTTTTAAAAAAAAATGTGGCACGTATACATTTTAAATATTTTAATGTGTGGTGACAAAATGTATCTCGCTCTGATATAACCGTACTGGTTGACTGGGCGTAAAACACCAAGTTACTTACCTACTTACCAAATGCGACTTCAGACTGAATTCGAAAATGATAATATCTCAGAATACCCGAAGTGCGACTTAACACTGATTTCTTGGGAGAGGGTCACAAACGGACGAACGGACGTAAAGCATCATGAAACTGGGTCGGTACCGCAGTGCATACGCTGACAGTGTCGGTAATTCCAGTCCAGGCACTTAATGCAGGACTCCGGCAAGGTGTCGGTTGTGCCCTTCTGCGTGTCTGAAGAAATACTGATTCCTGTTCGAGATGCTTGACCCAAAGATGATTTACTCGTACAAAGCATGCAAAGGGTGCACCAAGGCTATGGTTTTACTGGATGTGTGTGTGTGTGTGTGTGTGTGTGAGAGTTCAAGTATGTTAATACACACTCTCTTCTCTCTCCCTCTCGTTCTGAATACCCCCCGTCTGTCTCTGTCTCTGTCTCGTCGTCTGTCTGTCTGTCTGTCTGTTCTGTCTGGTCGTCGTCTGTCTGTCGTTGCTCTCTCTCTCTCTCCCTCTCCTCTCTCTCTTCTCTCTCTCTCTCTCCCCCGTCGTCTTCCCCCGTCTCTGTCTCTGTCTCTGCTGCTGTCTGTCTGTCTCTTCTGTCGTCTGTTTCTGTCTGTCTCTCTCTCTCTCTCTCTCTCTCCTCTCTCTCTCTCTCTCTCTCTCTCTCTCTCTCTCAATAGTTAATATGAATTTTTGGGTTTATAATTATTTTTTTTTTGTGTTGTTGTTTTGTTTTTTTTGCCCGAGGGCTGGATGAAAAAAAGTATATTGTACTTATTCCTTTACCCTCGTTAATAAAAAATTCGTTCGTTCGTTTCTCTCTCTCTCTCTCTCTCTCTCTCTCTCTCTCTCTCTCTCTCTCTCTCTCTCTCTCTCTCTCTCTTTTGTTGATTTTTTAATGCCCCGCCCCCTCTCTCCCTCTCGTTATTTTTAATAGACTTTTCTTGTCGTGATTCGTTGTGACAAAGACAGAAATCAAGAATATTATCGCGAAACAGAAGACTGTTTTTGTTTTTCTCCAAGAAGGAGCAGACGTTTACTACAAATGACGCACATTGTCTTCGAAGACCTTTTTTTCCCCCGCCCCCACTATTTCCATTGCCTCCTGATTACACACATGCACATATAATAATAGTCATATCTCTTGTATAGCGTTATACACCGTAATCATTTACGAGTTCGAGGCGCTGTACGTTATCAACAGCGACAACAAAATCACGACAATCAGCAACAACAACAGGAATAACCACACGCACGCACGTCATAAACCGACACCTCTTGGTTGTGTCCAGGAGGGAAGCGGGGTTGGGGGGTGACAGAAAGGGGGGGGGGGGGGGGAGACAGACGGGGAAAGGGAAGAGAGAACAGAAAACAGACAGACAGAGACAGAACCCAAGAGCTAGAGAGAAGAAAAGAGGCAGGCAGAGACGGGGGACCACAGAGAGTTCAAGTATGTTAATCCCTTTATTTTTTATTCATTTTTAAAAATCCTTTCCCTGTCACCCATGAGCGGAGTAAAACGCCTACCCCCCATCCCCGCACCCCCCCCCCCCCCCGCCCCCCCCTTTCCTTTCCCCTCCCGCCCTTTTACCCCCCCCCCCCCACCCCCCCCCCCCCCCCCCCACACACCCACCCCAATTTCCATTAAAGAACATGACTTTAGCTCTGAATAAGGAAGCCCACAACCCCAACAAAATCATAAGTCGTAACAGTAACAAAAAATACACGCACGCACGCACGCCGTCATAAACCCCCCCCCCCCCCCCCCCCCCCCCCCCCCCCCCCCCCCCCCCCCCCCCCCCCTCACACACACCTTTCCCTCCCCCTCCCCTATCACCACCCTTACCCCCACACACCCCCGCTCAGTCCCCATTAAAGAACATGACTTCAGCGGCGGATAACGCACCCAGGAACGATAACCCAGCACCGTCAGCGCCTCAGACGGGAAACCGGCGTTAACTTCTGCAATATGACAGCCGGACCCCTCCATCAGCTTCCCTGGCCGCGTGACGAATCTGTTTTAACGCAGCGGTCTCCGTCGAGATAAGCGAGGTGGTCTTACCTCGTGCCTTGTAGCGCAGGGACGGCATTGACAGAGTCATCTGTCAGCGAGGGAACCGCTCCTTCAAGGGCTGCCGAGGAGGGAGTGGCGACCGGTGTTAGAACTCGGGGAGTTCTGTGAGGAATAGGCAGTAATGTGCTTGGTTAAAGAGAGTATATTTGTCTTGGTTAAAGCCGCTTTGCAAAATCGCGCTGGGCGTATTTAGGCGGGTTTTGGTTGTTGTTGTTCTTGTTGTTCTTCTTCTTTTCCAAAAGGGGGGGGGGGAGGGGGGGGGGGGGGGGGGGGGGGGGGGGGGGGTTTAGGGTTAATTTTCCTTGCTTTCTTTTTTTCCCACCATCCCCCCCCCCCCCCCACCCCCCCCCCCCCCCTCCCCCCCACACAAAATCCTTTTTTTTTTTTTTTTTTCCCTCTTTTTTTCTTTTTCTCTTTTTTTTTTTCACCGCAGAACCAAGAGTAAAGGATGACGAAAAATATGGACTATAAAGCGTACACTACAATATAA
>JABMCL010002484.1:605000-607500 GCA_018857735.1 Alviniconcha marisindica
TTTTTTATATCCTTTTTTTGTGTTTCTTTCTCCTCTCCACCTCCCCCCTCCCCCTTTTTTTTCTTTTCCTTTTAATTGTTTTCATCCTCAGCAGCATGTTTGTTTTGCTTTTTAGTCTGCTTGTTTGTTTGCTTTTTTTCTTCTTCTTTTTTAAGTGTGTGCTCAATGCTTTTCAAGGGACCTGTTGGGGATCATTACTTCCCGTTTCTTGTTTTCGACAGTTTTCCTCCAATCCATTTCTATGTAGGTGCTTCACGCTTCCATTTTTTTTCCTTCTTCTTCTTCTTTCGTTTCCTCAGTCTCCTTCTTCTGTCTTCGTCAGGACGAAAATAATCACGAATCTGATTCAAGTTGTTTTTTGGTCCCACGTACGACTGATAAAATAGTGCCAGAATGCTGCGATCTTCAAAGATTGACGTGCAAGATACAAGAGAGATAGGGGGGGAGAGAGGGGGGTACTGAGAGAGAGAGAGAGGGAGGGAGGGGGAGAGAGAAAGAGAGAGAGAGAGAGAGAGAGAGAGAGAGAGAGAGAGAGAGAGAGAGAGAGAGAGA
Organism: Alviniconcha marisindica; assembly: GCA_018857735.1. Taxonomy (NCBI): domain Eukaryota; kingdom Metazoa; phylum Mollusca; class Gastropoda; family Provannidae; genus Alviniconcha; species Alviniconcha marisindica. The sequence continues at coordinate 605,553 of JABMCL010002484.1, forward strand.
GATACGAATACAATACAAAAGTTTAATTGTTTAGCCACAGACCCATTACAATATGGGGGAAGGGGGAGGGGGTTACACAAAATAGTTATGCAACAGTGATTCAATCATAAAAAACGAAACCGAATCCAGGGTGCAATAGTTCACATGTGCCATGGAGACCATGTCACAAAAGCAACACCAGTCACTTCAGTACCGAGATGCCACACTGCACTCATTTCATCACTGAGTGTGTACAAAAGTCAAAGTTTCAAACAGCGTGAAAATATTGCCGAGCCACTGTGGTGACGGTAAGAAGACAACACGAGAGGAATTCCAGCTATTCTGTGTACTTGGATCTATCCTCCGAAGCCCAGTTTGTGACGACGAACACTGCCTCATTTTCAAGGGCAGTCATCTTTCTGCAATTCTGTTTGACGAACCAGTGTTGCAAAATGCGTTTCTTCAAGTCGAACTGGAAAATGAAATCATCAGACTCACACACCAAAGTTTCTCGGTTCCAACATCTATGAAGCGCTGCTTTCTCGATCGTTTTGTTTCTTGACAGGTTTGTGATGCGTCGCTGAACAGACTTAATTGTCACTCAGACCACTCAACTTGCCTCTGGTCACATCAGGACGTAGCTCTTCGTGAAACGCTGCGTATCCCCTGTCATTTGTATGGTTGCAATATTCATCACTAAAATTGACACTTATATCGGGCGATTTGTTTTCTGCTAATGAAAGCTCAGTCACACTTGCCTCAGACAAATAATCAAACTTTTCACTGGTTTTTATCTGTCCTGTCTGTGTGTCACTCAAGCCAAGCACGGTTTCAATGGGAACAGAAACAGACTCGCATTTGCTTGTCATGTCAACACAGTCACTGACATCCCCACTCTTTGCATGTGCTTGTCTGTCTTCCAACAGGCTGTGTTGTGAACGCTCTGTGTTCTTGCTTTGATGACTCACTTTGTCAGCAGTAGGCAAAAATTCAACATAATTTTCTCTTGCCTGTTTATGTCCTTGTTGTTGACCATTATTAGTTTGGGGTTGTTGGTGCTTCATTGCTGCTATCTTCTCTTCTGCTCTCCTCTTGTCTCGCAACACTTGACTCGGGGGCTACTTTCTGTAGTGGACGGTACGTAGACCTAATGGCTGACTGTTAATGTCGGAGCTCTGGGCTGTCAACCGGAGAATGAACACGGTGCTGTTGTTGCGGTCTCCGGTGATTTTCCACGAAGACACGACGTTTTTTCTGTAGCAGGGTATCAAGAGTGATTTCTGCTGCAACTGGTAGTCCACTTACAGGCATGGTTTTTGAAATTAGCGCAGTGTTTTGAAAAAATCTGCAGCAGCTCTGAAATGTGTGTCCTGCTCGGTCACGGCAGATCACGTGACCCCCAGAGAGAGAGAGAGAGAGAGAGAGAGAGAGAGAGAGAGAACTCGAAAACTTTCGCTCGCGTGCCATGCCCATTAAAAAAATTCAACAGATTGTGTGTTTGGATCCAGCCATGGGTACCAATTTCATTTTGTTCCACCATTTTAATGCCAGGTGTGTGTATATACTGCCTCTTACGTTTGGTCTGTGGTGGTTTGTGTGTGTGTGTGTGTGTGTGTGTGTGGTGTGTGTGTGTGTGTGTGTGTGTGTGTGTGTGTGTGTGTGTGCGTGCGTGCGTGCGTGCGTGCGTGCGTGCGTGTGTGCGTGCGTGTGTGTGTGTGCGTGTGTGTGTGTGTGTGTGTGTGTGTGTGTGTGTGTGTGTGTGTGTGTGTGTGTGTGTGTGTTTAAATTTACGTTTAATGCTTTCATTGCAATAATGACATAATATATCGTCGCTGTTTAAATCAAACAGAGTAAACAAGACTATAGAACTACACTCAAGCCTTGTTATACATACCATATGTGTGTGTGTGTGTGTGTGTGTGTGGTGTGTGTGTGTGTGTGTGTGTGTGTGTGTGTGTGTGTGTGTTTG
>JABMCL010002484.1:615000-620000 GCA_018857735.1 Alviniconcha marisindica
AGGTATGACTGTGTGCTGTGTAAACACCTGCATCCTCCGCGTCAAAGAGGATTCCTGACGGATGCCCGTCGCGCGGCCTCCAGACTGCTAGTCGTGCAGCTGCTGTGCAGACAATATAGTGTTGTTGTTCCGAGGGGGTTACCGGGTCGACTAGACCGCTGCATGTACATCGGTTGGGAGTCTGCATGGTCCCGTTTGCCCTCAAGGATGCGCGACTGAGTCCGGACGAGGGGTCGATTCTCTGCCGGTGCTACTCGGTTCTACCGCCGCGAATGTGGGCAGAGAGAGTGGAGTGGGGAGAGAAAAATGGGGAGAGGGGCTGAGGAGGGGGGGGGGGGGGGGTGGAGAGAGAAGCAGAGAGTTGGGAGAGAGAGGTGGAAAGAGAAGGAGAAGGAGAGGGAGTTGGGAGAGAGAAAGAGAGAGGGGGGGCTGTGGGTTTCCGAATCGAGTGAGAGGAGAGAGAGAGAGAGAGAGAGAGAGAGAGAGAGAGAGAGAGAGAGAGAGAGAGAGAGGTTGGGTTTCCTAATCGCGTGACTGACTCTGTGTGTGTGTGTGTGTGTGTGTGTGTGTGTGTGTGTGTGGTGTTGTGTGGAGAGAGAGAGAGAGAGAGAGAGAGAGAGAGAGAGAGAGAGAGAGAGGTTGGTTCCTAATCGCGTGACTGGCTCTGTGTGTGTGTGTGTGTGTGTGTGTGTGTGTGTGTGTGTGTGTGTGTGTTTTGTGTGTGTGTGTGTGAGAGAGAGAGAGAGGAGAGAGGAGGGAGAGAGAGAGAGAGAGAGAGAGAGAGAGAGAGCCGAGAGAGAGGGAGGGAGAACCGGGGAGGGGAAGAGGGGAGAGGAGCAACGGGGAAGGGAAGAGGGGGAGTGACCGCGAATCTGGGCAGAGGGGGTGGGGAGAGAGAGGGGAGAGAGGGAGACAGACGGGGAGAAAGAGAGGGAGGTGAAGGAGACCGAGGGAAAGAGGGAGATGGAGGTGGGGACAGGGGGGAGGAAGACAAACGGGGAGAAGAGGGGAAAGAGAGAGGGAGGTGAGAGAGACAGACAGAGAGAGAGGAGGAGAGGGGAGAACGAGGAAGAGAGGAAGAGAGAGAGACAGAGAGACAGAGACAGACAGACAGACAGACAGAGAGAGAGAGAGACAGACAGACTGACAGAGGGAGATCAATACAGACGAGATGCAGAAGAGAGATACAGAGACCGAGATATTATGCGTAAACGAACACTGACGCAATCCAGTTCATCACGTCTCAACAGCAGCCTGCCCCTACCTCCTGGAAGTGACTGCCCCGTGAAGAAGGAGTGTGTCTCCAGTTGATTGCTTTGGGGAATCCGGTGGGAGGGGACGGGGAGGGGAGGGGGAGGGGGGGTTGATAGGGGAATTATGACGATAGGAGAGGGAGAGGGGAGGGGGGGGTGGAGAAGGGGGAGTGTCAATCACGAAGCATTCCTGCAGCTGGCATCATTATGCGATGCCTAACTGCCCGAGGAAAAACGCCGTTTTGATCAGGGTCCGCGGTGTCTAGTGCAGAAACTCATCCGCCATTCTTTCCGGAAAATCTGCTCAGACTGCCTCAAAGGTGTATTGCTGGCGGGGCATATATATATATATATATATATATATATATATATATATATATATATATATATATTATATATAAACACCGAAGTGGAACCACCTTAACGGCAGACCGTCTTCTGACATGAGAGACCACAGGCACTTCTCTCTCTCTCTCTCTCTCTCTCTCTCTCTCTCTCTCTCTCTCTCTCTCTCTCTCTCTCTCTCTCTCTCTCTGTTGTCTGTCTCTGTGTGTGTGTCTCTCTGCCTGCCTGTCTGTCTGTCTGTCTGTCTCTGTCTCTCTGTCTCGATCTCTCTCTGTGTCTCTTTCTCTCTGTCTCTGTCTGTCTGTCTGTCTGTCTGTCTGTCTCTGTCTCCGTCTCTCTCTCTCTGATGCTGTATTTGTCTATAGCCTTCTGTAATAATATTTAACTGTGAATGTCTTGGTTATTAGTAGTACTGTAGCAACGGCAGATATGTGAGTCGGCCTTTGTGCTAATATCTTCACCGTTGAGAAATAAAGTTCAATCAATCTCTCTCTCTCTCTCTCTCTCTCTCTCTCTCTCTCTCTCTCTCTCTCTCTCTCTCTCTCTCTCTCTCTCTCTCTCTCTCTCGACTCTTGTTGGCCGTTTGTTCAGAGCTCAGGACTGAGCAGTATCAGTGAAAGTCGAGGTGGATGTCCTGGGCTCTCCGTCCCTAATAGTCCGTATGATCTCTGTGGACGTAAAGCAGCATCTGAGAAGAAGAAGCCGTTTGTTTTTTGCGGCTTGCATTTCCTATAGGAACTGCGTAGTATAGGCTACCAGTACAGAAATAACCCACATGCCCCTTTGAAAAAAGAAAAAGTAAGAAAGAAAGAAGAAAAAACAGAAAGAAAAACAACAACGTTGGTTTGATTTATATACGAGTGTTGGGGGTGGTGGTTATTTTTAAAAGCAGCCCATCTTAGGTTTCAGTTTTACCCCCTCCCCCACTTCCTCTTTTTGTTGTTGTTTTTGCTTGTGTGTGTGTGTGTGTGTGTGTGTGTGTGTGTGTGTGTGTGTGTGTGTGTGTGTGTGTGTGTGTGTGTGTGTGAATCTTATGCTAAATACTGTTCCTGCGTTTTAGGCGTGTTTTTAGGCTTCATGCAGATCCAACATGATTTACTTTGTGGATTTGTAGACCCAAAAGGATTGACTGCGGATTTGTAGATCCAACATGATTGACTTTGTGGATTTGTAGACCCAAAAGGATTGACTTTGTGGATTTGTAGATCCAACATGATTGACTTTGTGGATTAGTAGATCCAACATGATTGACCTTGTGGATTTGTAGATCCAACAGGATTGACGTTGTGGATTTGTAGATCCAACAGGATTGACGTTGTGGATTTGTAGATCCAACAGGATTGACGTGGATTTGTAGATCCAACAGGTTTGACTTTGTGGGTTTGTAGATCCTAAAGGATTGACGTTGCGGATTTGTAGATCCAACAGGATTGACTTTGCGGATTTGGAGATCCAAAAGGATTGACTGTGGATTTGCTTTGGGAAATGGTTTGTAGATCAGAATAGTTTTGAAATGTGCCTTTGATAATGGCTACGTTTGATCGACCTGAGCTGACTGTGTGCGGTTGGCGCGTCGTTAAAAACCAAGTTACTAACTCATCAGGGTGGTCTTTCATCAAGTTGGTCTCCCAGTCCCATCAGGGTGGTCTTTTGTCAGAATGGTCTCTCTTCAGGGTGGTCTTTTGTCAGAATGGTCTGTCTTCAGGGTGGTCCTTCATCAAAGTGGTCTTGCATCAGGTGGTCTTCATCAGAGTGGTCTTCCATCAGGGTGGTCTTTTATCAGAATGGTCTCTCTTCAGGGTGGTTTGGTCTCGCACGAGGGTGGTCTTTCATTATTTGACACACAATAGTTGTTTTTTTGTTTGTCTGTTTTTTTGTCCAATTTCTCAAACTTTTTTTTTTCTTTTTTCGTTTCGTCTTGAGGTGACTGCGCGGTTGACAGGATGTCAAAATCCGATTACTAACTTTCTTTCTTTTGTTTCTTCCTTTCTTTCTTTCTTTCTTTCTTTCTTTCTGCCTAGTACTTGATTACTTTTCCCATTTCTGTTTACTACTTTTCTCTGTGAGGGTCTCTCTCTCTTCTTTTTTTCCCCACTCTTTTTTATATTTTTTATTCCTTCCTACACGTTTGATCAATGACTGACGCACATCGAGGCTTGCCTAAGAAATACTCTCGCTAATGGAAACCCCAAAAACAAAACAAAAATTTGAAAAATCGCTGAATCTGTGCACACTTGAAGATAAAATCGCACAGATGAACATAAACCTGTGTGAAATCAGGATGGAGCTTAAAATCCCAGGGTGGAAAGCCCGGATACGTAGTTGTCTAAAAGGCCATGACTCCATAAATTGTGCTTTTTGCCCATCGTGTACCTTGATGCCTGATGGAAGATCTCTCATCCCGAAGGTATAATGACCACAAGCCTGACTGGTACCAGAGTACATGCAGGTTCTTGCGGATTGGCTTCACCAAAGTGCAAGGAAGTTGGCTGACAAAGAGCACGTCCTCGGAGTAGCACACATTTTGCTAAGCGAGTCACGAGTCTAAAGTATCTGAAAGCTTGGCGGATAAACCGACCGCCCCCGGAATACAAGCTTGGTCAGGCGAAATGACACCTATAGCTAGCTCCCGCAGGCTTAGAGTACGTAAGTAACTTGATGTTTTACGCCCAGTCAACCAGTACGGTTATATCAGGGCGATGCTTAGAGTACAAACGACCATAAACGTGGTGGACATATATAATATTCACACCCCATATTACTACAAGCTTAGTTTGGCAGGCAAAGAAGCAAAACAACAAATACTTCAAGCGTGGAGAACAAACTACCGTAAACGCGGTGGATACAGCTATACTCGCACCCCAAATTACTACAAGCTTAATTTGACAGGGAAAAACATTTCACAGACTCAGAGAACCAACTATCATAAAGGTGGGTAACATACTCACTCGCCAAGTTACTACAAGCTTAATTTGGCAGGCAGAAAGACACTCTGCCACAAGTTTGGAGGACCTACTGCCATAAACGTGGCAGACATACTCACCCCCCAGAGCACTACGGGTTTGGCAGGCAAATTTAAAGTCACCTACCACAAGCTTGGAGGACAAACTGCTATGAACGTGGCAGACATACAGTACTCACACCCCAAAGTACAACAGGTTTGGCAGGCAAAAAGACACCCTCCACAAGTTTGGAGGACAAACCGTCATAAATAAGGCGGCCAAACTCAGACCCCAAAAGTACTACAGGTTTGGCAGGCACAACCGAAAAGGACAAAGAAACAAAACGGACAAACTCGCACCCCACAATAATACAGGTTTGGCAGGCAAAAGGACACCTACCACAAGCTTGGAGAACTTAAACTAACATAAATAAAATGACACTCAAAGTATGTGCAATATC
>JABMCL010002484.1:625000-632500 GCA_018857735.1 Alviniconcha marisindica
AGTGTTACACCTGCAACCTATCAGAGGCATTGTTCCACCTGCACGCTATCAGAGGCATCAGGCATTGTTAGATTGTTCCACCTTTCTGTCTTCAGTCGTCTTGTTGCTTCCGAAACTGAAATGAAGCATGCAGGCGCGAGGAACAGCCTCCCAGTGGAGGGTATATCGAGACGCTGATACTTATCCTTGTCGAACTTTGACCACAGGTGCGGAAGATGTTTTAATAATAATAGCGGTCATTTCTATTGCGCCATATCTCTCACCGACAAGGGTGCATGAGCACGCCGCTCTCTACAAGATCAACAAGAATATGTACACTAAAACCTCACACCACGCTGACCCGCTCACACACACACACACACACACACACACACACACACACACACACACACACCACACACACACACACACACACACACACACAAATACACACACACACACACACACGCACGCACGCACGCACGCACGCACGCACGCACGCACGCACGCACGCACACACACACACACACACACACACACACACACACTACAAGATCAACAAGAATATGTACACTAAAACCTCACACCACGTTGACCCGCTCACACACACACACACACACACACACACACCACACACCACACACACACACACACACACACACCAAAACACACACCACACACACACACACACACACACACACACACACACACACACACACCACACGCGCGCACACACACACACACACACACACACACACACACACACACACACCACACACATACACACCACACACACACACACACACACACACACACACACACACACACACACACACAAATACACGCACACATACCCCCCACCCCCACCCCCCCCCACCCCCCTCCCCCACCCACACACACACACGCAGAAGGAATGTAACGAGAAATAAGGGAGGGTTAGGGGGTTGGGGGGTGGAGAGGCAAGTAGAAAGAAAGAAAGAATGTCAAATCACTTCTTCCTCTTTTTCATTTTCTTCACACTGGTGACCAACAGGAAGGTCGAAGTTGATGGATGATCAAGACAGTACAGCAACGCCCCGGACCGCACGTGCACAGTTCACTCGCCTTCCAGACGGAAGTTTAAAGCAAGCACACACGTTTCAGTTCCGGGTATTGCGCAACAGTTCAACCGTTTCCTTTCGCACAGTGCCATGCTACTTATGCTTCAGTTAACGAAACTCCAGTTACTTTATTTCGTACTCGGTTACCATTACCAGTTAAGGTGTCTCTGCCTATATAGTGAGTACATAAAATTATCTATAATTTATGCTATAGCTTCCTTTCTTCTTCTTTTTTCTTTTTCTTATTTATTTAAAGTTTGTCACATAAATGATATTAGACTGATCTTACAATTACCATGCTAACAACATGTATTAGCAATTTCCACCAATTCAAATTCATGATACAAACAGAAACAAAAAATAAAAAAAAAAAACAAACAGCACGCAAGGGAGTTGATTAACGCTCGAAATACGAAACACAAGTACAACAACATTTGTGTCTGCATCTTATACTTTATATATATATATTATACTATAGCTTCCAAAGGCCTTTACAAAGCTGTTCGTTAGACTCAACACACAAGTGAGTTAATTAACCCTCGAAAGACGTCACACAAACACAACAACAACAAAGACCGGAGGTAACTCTCACCCGTCATGCGAGTAAAATACAAAGGTACATTAAAAAACTCCACGAAAGGTACGTAGGCCTACTACACCTAGCAGTTCGTTAGACTAGAATGTTGTCTAGAAGTTGTCTCTGAGGGAATGCCGACGGACACAGAAGTCTCGGGGGGGCGTTTGTGAAGAGGCAGAGCCTTATAACAACGTGGGGCTTAATTCGTTGTCACCGCCATAGTGATTCCGTCTGCCTTATGATATCAGACGCGATGTCATCATCCCTTCTGGCAAGGTCCCTTGACAGAGTCCTCCGCGAAACTCGTACGGCAATCTGATGTTTACGAAGCCTGAAGCTCTTCACATTTACACTCCTTCCCGGCAGCTCCGCGCTTCGGCAGACATCCGAGTGAGTGTTCAGCATGCCATCCTTGCAAAGGAAGTCCAGTGGTGGCAGCGCTCTTTGTCTCACCGGGCTGTCTTAATTTGCTGTCTGTCATTCTACCTCTGTCAGTTCTTTTAACACACTTGAAAACCTTTCTCTTTAAAAAAAACTTCTTCAGTCCCACTGCCCTGATATACAACTCTCTCTCTCTCTCTGTCTCTCTGTCTCTGATCTGTGTGTGTGTTGTGTGTGTGTGTGTGTGTGTGTGTGTGTGTGTGTGTGTGTGTGTGTGTGTGTGTGTGTGTGTGTGAAACAAAAAATGACTGCTATCGTTCTAAAACAACATCCAAACATAAAATGTTCAAAAGCACGCTATTTATTCCGACAAAAACACAAGCATATGTTGTATTTTATCGTAGTAATGGCGTTCTTTTTCACTTTTTTTTGTATGTGTTTGGATCTTGTTAATACTCACTTACTCAGTTAGGAAACTCTCCTGGGACAAGCAGACAGCTCCTGGATTTTTACGTCCTGTCAACCGCTCAGGGTTACCTGAGGTTGTAGGGGCAACAGCTCAGGTCGAAGGGGCAACAGCTCAGGTAGAAGTGGCAACCGCTCAGGTCGAAGGGGCAACAGCTCAGGTCGAAGGGGCAACAGCTCAGGTAGAAGTGGGCCAACAGCTCAGGTAGAAGGGGCAACAGCTCAGGTCGAAGGGGCAACGGCTCAGGTCGAAGGGGCAACAGCACAGGTAGAAGGGCAACAGCACAGGTAGAAGGGGCAACCGCTCAGGTAGAAGGGCCAACCGCTCACGGTCACCTCAGGTCGAAGGGGCAAACAGACACACAGATGCATAGTCTACTCTTGGTGTAAAATACTTGTTTGTTCCTTTGACAAAGGCTTGCAGCTTTTCTGAAACATTTGCCCTCTGTCTCGTCTTGTCCTGTGAAAAGTGATAAAGTCGTCAGTGGTCGGTTGGAACTGTCAGATATGATCATGCCGGAAGCCTGTTTTCTAGATACAGCTTGGCTTCTTGTTACGAACTCGTGATAATATGATATGATCACGCCGGAAGTCTGTTTTCTAGATACAGCTTGGCTTCTTGTTACGAACTCGTGATAATCTGATCTGATTTGTGTCGTGCCTGACCTTCTGTGACCGTAATGCAAGCTGGCGCGCACCACTGAATTAGTTGTGCATAGTTATGGACGTACTCGCTATTTACTCCGACCTCGAATCAGATACAGCGTATCGCTGTTGTTGTGGGGGCGCCATCGGGTCGTCCCCATCGTGACATGAACGAATATTCGGTGTGACGTAGCGCCACGTCTGATAATGATAATAATGGGTACTTATACAGCGCCTAACCCACACAGGTCCCAAGCGCTTATACATCCTTTAAATGTACATGTTTTGAAGATTCAGTGTACACACGCACGCACACATATACATACACACACCCGCGCGCGCGCGCGCGCACACACGCACGCACGCACGCACGCACGCACGCGCACGCACGCACGCACACACGCACGCACACAAACGCACGCACGCACGCACACACACACACACACGCACGCACGCACGCACGCACGCACACGCACGCACGCACGCACGCACGCACGCACACGCACGCACGCACGCACGCGCACGCGCGCACGCACGCACGCCGGGCTACAGCTTGGCTAGGAAAGAGCTTAGGTTCTGGTCCTTGGCAGCAATCAGAGTTGTCGTTCCTTCGTTTCGCTAAACTCCTTTGAACGCCGAGTTGTCTGCGGAGAGGTACTGGCGGAGACCGCGATCCCAGGAAGTGGGGGCCAAACTCCAAGCACTGCATCTTTACGACATCCCTCCTCCAACCACTGCCATAGTTGATTACGCCATAGGTCTCGGAAAACGGTCAGCTAACCGGAAGTTTTCCGTTGGTGCTCAGATGGCAGTAAGATTGTTACAGACAACTGAAATTATATCAAACGTTTCCTTTACAACCGCCCACGTTGCTTACGCCAACACAAATAAAACCAAAATCGTTTGAATCGAGACCAAACTCTTTTATTTTATCCGTGGCGGACGCGCCTCTTGATTACGTGCGTGTTTGGACACTATGTTTCTTCCACAGTCTTATTAGTAGGTGGACAGCTGCGTGAAGATAAAGATCGAGTGCGCCTTCAGTGGTGTAATCAGTTTTGGCACAATTTGGAGGAAGGTGTCGGAAAGAGATGCTCGGAGTGTGTGGGGGTGTGGGGGTGGGGGAGGAAAAGGGGAGGGGGGCCGGCGGTGGGTGGGGGGGTGGGGGTGGGGGGGGGGAGCAGATTTCTGCATTAGGATGGGCAACTATGAGAGCCATTTTAATGTTTCATTTAGTGTGAAGGGCAAAGTCACAAGACAGCGTCTATAAACCACAATTTCTTAAGAGAAAGAAAGCCGAGTCGGGGAATCAAACTGACCTCCGTCCGCTTCCCAGCCTAACGCCTTACCGCTAGGCCAAACTGGCTCACGGGGTCATTCCCATTCTCTTCGCTGCTGGTATGCGGTACCTGTGTTTCCGTACCACCAGCCGTTAGTCAGTTGCTAATCCAAGGATGGATATGGGATGTTTAACGTGCGCAATGATCTTAGTGTTTAAGCCATGTGCGCGAAGGCGAGAAAGGTTCTAGCGAGTCTGCACCAAATAATATTGGCTGGAAAAACGGGAGGAAAAAAACCTTCACCCTGTCTCAACCGGGAGTGGAACCTACTCTTTTACTGCTGCTACTGGATTATTACCACTGAACTAAGCCTTCTGTCAAAACAGTTCGCACAAGCTTCCGCTTACTTACCCTTGCATCACAACAAGACAATGGGCACATCAAACCTTAATTAGGTTTCTGGACAGGAACATAGAAAGGAAAGGACAGATTTCCACAGATTATGGATGCTTGATTTCCAGCGGAAAAATAATATTAGCCGCAATGTCGAGTGAGGTCAGGTCAAGAATTTCCCTCCAGTGCGACAGAGGGAAACTCAAAACCAAACACAAACCCGCCAAATCAAACCGGCTGCAATTGACATTCAACACCAAACACGCTCGTGCACAAAGACAAATAAACAGCAAGAAAGAAAGAAAAAAAAAAAGAAAAAGAAGAAGAAGAAGAGGCAAAAAATAAGAGGAAGAAGGACAGGAAGAAGAAGAGAAGGAAAATAGGAAGAAGAGAAGGAAGATAGGAAGAAGAAGAGAAGGAAGAAGAAGGATACGAAAAAGAAGAGAAGGAAGAATAAACATATGAACAAAAAGAAAAGGAAGAAGAAGGATGGGGAGAAGAGGAAGAGGCGGAAAAGGAAGAAGAAGAACAGGAAGAGGAAGACCAAAAAAAAAAAAAGGTATAAGAAGAAGAAGAAGAGAAGGAAGAACGATAGGAAGAAGAAGAAGAAGCAGAAGAAGAAGAAAAGGAAGAGGCGGAGAAGGGAGAAGAAGAAGAAGAAAAGACAGGGAGAAAAAAAAAAAAAAATCACAAACAAGGCAAACGGAAAGTAGACCACAAAAACAAAGAAACAAACAAAACAAAACAAACAAAACACACACACACACACACACACACACACACACACACACACACACACACACACACACACACACACACACACACAACAACAAAATCTTCACAAGAGAAAAGAACAGTGAAAAACAACAACAACAACAAAGACGACTATGTTACAGCAAAAACAGCAACACAAGGCATAACAGCAGCAACAACAACAGCAACAACAAAACAAACAAAGCAACTTTTACAATGGTAGTCAAAAAGTAAACACTTTTTACTCGGCGTCCTAAGGAGTGAGGGGAATCGCTGTTGACACGCAAAATTATTATTGCTTCGTAGATCGCCAACAGAAGTATTTCATTTTGAAGGTAGCATGAATTTCCAGAAAGGCATTTTCTGTAGATTGGATTAGTGGCCTTATGATAAGGGAATATCAAAGAACTCGCAGTTCTCCGCACGCCCCCGTCTGGCAGACAGCAGACAGTCTGATAAACAAAATCATCTTTGAACATTTTTCACAGTTGTGGGGAAAACACGTCCAAAATCCCGGGTACAGTACGTGGCTGTTTGTTCGCCAGTCTTTGATCGCGTCTCTTTTTCTCTTTTCTTGTCGTTGTTGTTTTTGTTGTTGTTGCTGCTGCTGTTTTTGTACTTGCTACTGTTGCTTTTGTTGTTTCTGTTGTGTTGCTGTTGTTTTTGTTGCTGTTGTTACCGCTGTTGTTGTTGTTGTTGCTGGTGTTTTTGTACTTGCTACTGTTGCTTTTGTACTTGCTACTGTTGCTTTTGTTGTTTCTGTTGTGTTGCTGTTGTTTTTGTTGCTGTTGTTACCGCTGTTGTTGTTGTTGTTGTTGTTGCTGGTGTTTTTGTACTTGCTACTGTTGCTTTTGTTGTTGCTGGTGTTTTTGTACTTGCTTTTGTTGTTTCTGTTGTGTTGTTGTTTTTGTTGCTATTGTTACTGCTGTTGTTGTTGTTGCTGCTGCTGCTGTTTTTGTGCTTGTTACTGTTGCTTATGTTGTTTCTGTTGTGTTGCTGTTGCTTTTGTTGCTGTTGTTACAGCTGTTGTTGTTTTTGTTGCTGCTGCTGTTGTTGTTTTTGTTGCTGCTGTTCTTGTTGTTGCTACTATTGTTTTTGTTGTTGCTGCTGCTGATGTTCTTGTACTTGCTTTTGTTTTACTGTTGTTGTTGTGCTGTTGTTGTAGTTGTTGTTGTTGCTTGTGTTGTTTTTGTTGTTGCTGCTGCTGGTGTTCTTGTACTTCCTTTTGTTTTACTGCTGTTGTTGTGTGTTGTTGTTGCTCCTGTTGCTGTTTTTGTTGTTGGTGTTCTTGTTGCTACTGTTGTTGTTGTTGCTTTTTTTCCTGGTTGCTGCTGTATGTGTTGTATTTGTTGTCCGCGATGTCTCCTGGTCGTCCTTTGTGTTTGGACTGACTGGGTTTCTGTGTCCAGCTCTGGCTTTAGTACAGTTTTAGATGTGAGAAGAGTTTTGAAATTAGTGTGTGATGAATGATTGCGGCGTTTCTTCGTTCTGGTGCGATATTGTCAAATACAATACAATAATATATTATTAATCCTTTTAAAGTAAATTCAGTTGTCTGCCTTTGACAAATAATAAAAAGTACATTAAAAAGTAAGTGAATACTATACAGTTTCACTCACTTAATTAGAATAAAAACTTAATAAAATCAAGTAAAAAAACAGTAAAAAGAAGTACAGTTTCGATCACAATGGTGCCCATATTGTTCACACAAATACTACTAGTACAAATACTAAATTAACAGCATCCTGCTTTGTGTTATAGTAATTAAAAGGATCCCACGCTGTGTTAGACTAGCAGAGTTCAGGAGCTGTGTGAAAGTCGAGGTGGCCGTCCTGGGCTCCCCGTCCTAATCAGCCTTATGGTTTCAGTGGACGTAAAGCAGCATTGTACCATGCTTACGCATTGGCCACAGTTTGTCCCTAATATG
>JABMCL010002484.1:637500-647500 GCA_018857735.1 Alviniconcha marisindica
CGTGCGTGCGTGCCTGTGTGTGTGTGTGTGTGTGTGTGTGTGTGTGTGTGTGTGTGTGTGTGTGTGTGGTTTACAGTTGGTTAGCCTGTACTTATACAGTACCTTTTTCTTTCTTTTCTTAGTGTTTTGCGTCCACAGAAGCCACATACGGCTTATTAGGGACAGGGGGACAAGGAGGGGGTGTAACTATAACTATGAGTAGCTTGTCCCTGCTCTCTGACCCGTAAAGACCGAAGAGACCGTCAGCCACCGCCAGAACAACAATGTTAATGAGGTGGCGAACCTGCCAGTGCGAAGCAACTTGTGTACTCCGCTAATTGCTGTTTCAACTGCAGTGCGGAACGAAGTCACAAAGACAGTGTCCGAGAAGCAACCTTTTGAGGAACAACTCATCAGCATTGCATTACATTCCATGCAGCCATGAGAGCCCAGCTCCACCTCCCTCCTCTTGATCTCGCCTGGACTCTGACTCTCCCTTTTGGTTCACGTTCTTCTTGGTCTCATTAGCCATCAGATTCCCAAGCGCACAGAAGGTTAAAACTGAACGTTTTTCATTCAGATAGGACACAACAGTGCACAGTGTGCTCAGTTTCGGCACATCTGCCTTTTTTCTTCTTCTTTTACCAGCGTCAGTATAAAAGAACAAAGAGGCAGTTATTATACCGGAAAGAAAGGGGGCTGGGTGTATGGTTAGTTTACGCCACCAGATGGTAAGTGTATTAGAGTTACTCACGTTTGTCATCGTTTTGGGGCAAAAAATAAGAGTCTCTTTGTCGTCCTGAAGGCCTACCGCAGATCTGCCAAAGCTTTTCACGGTTGTGTGTCTTGTCTTGTTTCCCTTTTCTTTTTTAAGGTTCCGCTTCAACTGTGTACGTGTTTGGATATGTTTTGTTCCGAACGGTGGCAATCGTCTCTGTTTTAAAAGGCTTTTTTCCCTTCCGTTGTTCTCTCTCTCTCTCTCTCTCCCCCCTCTCTCTCTCTATCTATCTATCTCCCTCCCCTCTCTCTCCCCCTCTCTCTCTCCCTCTGTCTGTCTGTCTGTCTGTCTCTCTCTCTCTCTCTGTCTCTGTGTCTCTCTCTCTCTCTCTCTCTCTCTCTCTCTCTCTCTCTCTCTCTCTCTCTCTCTCTCTCTCTCTCTCTCTCTCCCCCTCTCTCTCTCTCTCCTCTGTCTGTCTGTCTCTCTTAATTTGACAGTACAATTTACCAACACGTTTTCACCGCAGAGCGTATTTTCGCGCTGTGTAAATCCCACGTAAAAATAAGACTGCACGATAAGCAAGCACAACACACACACACACACACACACACACACACACACACACACACACACACACACACACACACACACACACACACACTTTGCACTCAACAGTCCAATTCAATGACACTCTGCTCATCCTGCAAGGAGCAAGCAATTCCATTAAGACGTCTAAAAAACGAAGGTGTACAGTGACCGTATCGTTGTGGCTGTTTGCTTTTTGCCAGGTGAAAAAGGAGCCCCAACTCCACATGAGAGGCGTTCGCATCCGTCTACAAATTGCTTTAATAATAAAATAAATCTTCTTTTTAAAAATAGAGAACCAGGTTAAAATTAAACAAAATTATACGAAAAAATCAGAATGTTGCAACATCGAATCGTGAAGGCCAGTGCTCTTGCTTCCTCTTCGTTCGTTCTTTCGTCTTCCGTGTCCTGTCCAGTTTCAACATTTTGAAGACTTGACACTTTTAGTGCATGAATGCTGGATTGTTTTGGTTGTTTCCGTAATACATCGAACTCTGACATGGATTCTGAAGCAGCTCTGACGCTTTTAGCGCATGCTGGGCTATTTTGATGTTTCCATATTCCACCGAACTCCGACATGGACTCTGAAGGCTCTGACGCTTTTAGCGCATGCTGGGTTATTTTGAGGTTTCCATATTCCACCAAACTCTGACATGGACTCTGAAGGCTCTGACGCTTTTAGCGCATGCTGGGTTATTTTGAGGTTTCCATATTCCACCAAACTCTGACATGGACTCTGGTTGTCCCTAAATACGTCAACCCGATATCATTAAGGCCCACATCAGTATGGACTCTGAATGCTCTGACGTTTTTAATGTATGCTGGGTTATTTTTGTGTTTCCATAATCCACCGAACTCTGACAGAAACTCTGAAGGCTCTGACATTTTCAGAGTCCACCCTGAAGGCTCCGACTCTTTTTGCTTATTTTGGTATTTCCGTAATCCACTGAACTATGGCATGGACTATAGTATCTTTAACGTGCATTTGTGATCTTTTCGTATGCGTATATATATATACACACTTACGCGGGGGACTTCGGTTTACAGTCTCATCCGTGAGATAAAGATTAGTTCTTGATATGTACGCAACACCCTGTCGACTGTGGTCATATCAGGGCGGTTAGTCAGGTTGGTTAGTTTTACTGCGGGAAGTGTGTGTGTGTGTGCGTGTGTGTGTGTGTGTGTGTGTGTGTGTGTGTGTGTGTGTGTGTGTGTGTGTGTGTGTGTGTGTGTGTGTGTGAAGGCTCCGACACTTTTTGCTTATTTTGGTATTTCCGTAATCCACTGAACTCTGGCATGGACTATAGTATCTTTAACGTGCATTTGTGATCTTTTCGTATGCGTATATATAAACACTTACGCGGGGGACTTCGGTTTATAGTCGCATCCGTGAGATAAAGATCAGTTCTTGATTATGTACGTAACAACCTGTCGACTGTGGTCATATCAGGGCGGTAGTCAGGTTGGTTAGTTTAGGGAAGGGTGTGTGTTGTGTGGTGTGTGTGTGTGTGTGTGTGTGTGTTGTTGTGTGTGTGTTGTGTGTGGTGTGTGTGTGTGTGTGTGTTGTGGTATGGGTGTGTGTGTGTGTTGTGTGTGGTTTGGTGTGTGTGTGTGTGTGTGTTTTGGTGGTTGTTGTTGTGTGTGTTTTGTTTTTGTTTGTGGTGCGTTTTTGTTATGTGTGTGTGTGGTGTGTGTTGTGTGTGTGGTGTGTGTGTGTGTTGTGTTGTGTGGTGTTGTTGTTGTTGTTGTTGTTTGTTGTTGTTGTTGTTTTTGCTTTTAAGTTTATTCTTCTTTCCGAAAACGGGCAATGGCTGGCTGTTTGAAGCACGTGTTGTACTTTTAGACATGCAATCTGCACAGAATTTACGGAGAGCGCTGACAGCATGAGACAGCTGTAGGGGCTGTTTCGGTGGACAGATGCGCGGAGATAAGTACAGTACGAGTCCCTTCAGCGGCATAATCAATAAATTACGGCAGAGTTTGGAGCACGGGTGCCGGAAAGCGAGGCTTGGAGTGTGGGTGTGATCTACTGACCTAGTCTGGCTCAGTACCCGCTCTTTGAATCTGGATTCGCACATTGCAGATGACAATAATTACAACAGGGGGGTCGTGGGGGGTGGGGTGGGGATGGGATGGGGGTGAGGGGATGGGACGGGCGGGGAAGGAGGGATGGGCCGGAGGGGAGGAGGAGGAGGAGGAGGAGAGCGCGGACTGAATTTACTGTGCGCGCAAGGCTCTCTGGTGTAGAGCCAGTTACCTCTAGAGTTTCTGCCCCAACCTTGCTTGCTAGTCGTTCAGATGGTTCCAGTCTACTATTGTTCCGCGGATGACGATGAAGTTCCTGAACCGGGAAGGTGGAGGTAGGTGGGGAGGGGAGGGGGTTCAGCCGGCTTCAATGAAACAACTCTGCAGCTTTTGGCAGAGTTTCTGTCTGCCTGTATCTGAGAATGGCTGGAACTGTTTCAAAGTCAACGTCGGGGAAACGTCTGAGAGACGGAGTGGAGCACATGTGGACTTTTTCCCAGTGCATAGAAACCATATTGAACTGATCTGAACTGAACTAGTGCAACCGTTTCACTGTCGACGAAAGCGCGCTGCTTATTCGCCAACCTGTTCGTGCAAATAAGCCTGTCTTGTTTATGTTAGACACAGTATACACACGATGCACGTGTATGTGCTTGCACAGGGCGTTAAAAACCAGTGCCCTTCCTTCCTTCCTTCTTTCCCAACACAGGGGCTCTACACCAGAGAACCTTGCGCACTCAGTAGATTCAGTCCGCTCCACGCCTCTCCCTCACGTCTTCCTTCCTTGTTCCTTTCCTTCTCAATACGAGGGTTGCCTGGGCGTTAAAAATCAGTTTCCTTCCTTCCTTCCTTCCTTCCTTCCTTTCCAGTAAAAGAGTTTGCCGGGCGTTTTAACCAATTTCCTTCCTTCCTTCTTTTCGTCCTTCTCAATACAAGGGTTGGCTGGGCGTTAAAAATCAGTTTCCTTCCTTCTTCTCTTCCTTCTCAATACAAGGGTTGGTTGGGCGTTAAAAACCAATGTCCTTCCTTCCTTCCCAAAACAGGGGTTGACTGCATGAGTCTTAAAAACCAATTTCCTTCCTTCCTTCCCCAAACACAGGTTGATTGGGCCTTAAAAACCAATTTTCTTTCTTCCGGCTCCCGGCTTCCTTCCTTGCTTCCTTCCTCCCTGTCTTCTTTCATTCTTAACACAGGAGCGTGCATCAGTCGTTAACTGTGACAACCACAAGCATGCATGCATATGATCAAAATACATGATTTTATTCCGCGGGCCCACCCGAGAGCCTTCGTTTGCCACACCGGTCTTAATAACACGGCAAGGTAAAAAATGCGGAGAGCATTTGGAGAAGAAGAAAAACAGAAATTGACTGGCTTACATGTTAAAATATCAACGAGGTTACCATAATATAACGCGTGAGATAACGTTCCTTTCTTGATTATGTATATAACGCACTAGTGTCAGCTGCGGACATACCAGGGCAAAGGATTCAGGTTGGTTGGTTTTACTGCGGCCGGGAAGTTTTTTTTCTCTAAAACGTGCAGTGATTGGCTGTTTCAAACACGTGTATGTAACACGTGTTTCGAACAGCAGTGATTGGCTGTTTGAAACACATGTAAGGAAGGAAATTAGTTTTTAACGAACGGCAGTGAAATTGTTTTTGGACGAACAGCAGTGATTGGCTGCTTGAAACACATGTATGTCACACGTGTTTCGAACAGCCAATCACTGCACGTTTTAGAGAGAAAAAAGCTTGTCTGTCTCCGTATAGGTTAATTCAAACCTTTTTTCAGCATACGCTTTGCTGCTTGAATGTTTGTATACTGTCTACGATAAAATTGACTCTGTGAATCAGGAAGACGAGGCAGTTAGCTAGAGCTAAAAGCTAAAGAAACGTGGCAAGATTTCTCGTAACGGAAAACTAGTTGCACACTTTGGGCCGAATACGACAGATGCTTTCTCTAGATCAAGTTTACACTTCTCGGGTTTGTATGCTCAGTCCTGAACTGGATCTGCAAACTGGGGCGACGAATTGGCGGACAGCTGGTGACCCCCTCCCCCCCCCCCCCCCCCCCACCCCCTCCTCTCGATTTCTACCCTTCTGTCTTTCCGTCTTGTGTCTCTGTCTCCATCTCTCTGTGTCTGTCTGCATCTCCCTCTCTCCCTCTCTGTCTACCTCCCCTCTCCCTTTCTGTCTCTGTCTGTCTGTCTGTCTGTCTGTCTGTCTGTCTGTCTGTCTCTGTCTCTGTCTCTGTCTCTCTCTCTCTCTCTCTCTCTCTCTCTCTCTCTCTCTCTCTCTCTTGCTGGCTCGCTCGTTCGCTCTCGCTGATATAAGCGTACTGGTTGACTGGGCGTAATTTACACCAAGTTACTTATATACTCTCTGTCTCTGTCTGTCTGTCTGACTGTTTGTCTGTCTCTGTCTCTCTGTCTCTGTCTGTCTCTATCTCTGTCTGTCTGTCTCTGTCTGTCACTCTCTGCTCTCTGTCTCTTCTCTCTCTCTTCTTCTCTCTCTCTCTCGGGTCTCGGGCGCTGGCGAGGGGGGGGGGGGTCTGGGACACTAAAAGGCCCGGCCGCCAAACAGCCAGACTGAGCTACTGCAAGGGTGAATCGAAGATTCTTCCGTAAACAAACTCTCCTTTCTATGACGCCTTTGCCGGGAGTGTATGGCAGGCCGCGATGGGCAAAAGACAGCTCCTTATCATCCTCTCCGACAAACACGACTCCTCTGGACTCGTCCGTGGACCTCGATGTTATCGCAAATGACAAGAAGATGATGACGGCTCCCACAACACGTAATGAGCACGGCGACGCTGAAATCATCCATGATTAGCTTCACTGTGTTACCGTGGTTTTGGCGTGGTGGTTCCGATTACCCATACCACCGGCGCTTTGATACTCCCGGGGCCTTAATAACCTCAAACGTCTGAAGGGGGCGGCTTGCTGTCTCTAGCTTCAGGACGGGAACAGAGCTTTCGGAGCCTTGTGTTTTGGGGCTTGTTTTCCCCGGGGGCTCTCTCCCTCTTCCCCCATGTCAGTCTGTGTCTGTCTCTCTGTCTGTATCTTCCTATCTATCTCTGTCTTTCTATCTATGTCTTCCTGGCGGCTTGCTGTCTCTAGCTTCAGGGCGGGAACAGAGCTTTCGGAGCCTTGTGTTTTGGGGCTTGTTTTCTCCGGTGCTCTCTCCCTCTTCCCCCACGTCAGTCTGTGCCTGTCTCTCTGTCTGTTTCAGTCTGTCTCTGTCTCTCTGTCTATGTCTCTCTGTCTGTCTCTGTCTCTTACTCTCTTTGTCTCTGTCTGTCTCTCTGTCTATATATGTCTGTCTCTGTCTTCTCTGTCTGTTTCAGTCTATGTCTCTCTCTGTCTGTCTCTATCTCTTACTCTCTTTGTCTCTGTCTGTCTCTCTGCCTATATATGTCTGTCTCTGTCTCTCTCTGTCTCAAAGCTTCTGTCTCTCTGTCCCTCTCTCTCTCTCTATCCCTCTCTCTCTCTTTGTCTGTATTTCTCTCTCTGTCTCTCTGTTTCTGTCTGTTTCTGTCTGTCTCTGTCTGTCTTTCCATCTGTCTCTCTATCTCTCTGTCTGTCTCTCTGTCTGTCTCTCTGTCTCTCTTAGGATGGAAAAGGCGCGGGGGGGGGGGGGGCGTGTGGTGGGGGGAGGGGTGCTGAGTGGGCGGGCTTGAACTGTAAGGCCTGTCTGTCTCTCTCTCTCTCTCTCCCTCTCTGTCTCTCTCTGTCTCTGTCTCTCTGTCTCTGTCTGTCTGTCTGTCTCTGTCTGTCTGTCTGTCTGTCTGTCTGTCTCTCTCTCTCTCTCTCTCTCTCTCTCTCTCTCTCTCTCTCTCTCTCTCTCTCTCTCTCTCTCTCTCTCTCTCTTGTCTCTGTTTCTGGCTCTTTCTGTCTCTGTCTGTCAGCCTGTCTTTGCCCTCTTCTCTCCCTCTATGTTTCGTGACTGCCATCTCCACTCAGCCATCACTATTCACCCTACCCACCCCTATCCTGTTCAGTTTCGTGCTGACATCACCAGTCAGCTATCACTATCACCCTTCGCGTTCATCTCTATTTTTGCCAGTCTGGTGATCACCTTCACCTTCTTCTGGTCTTCATCTTCGCTTTCATCTCTATTTTTGCCAGTCTCGTGATCATCCTCACCTTCTGGTCTTCATCTTCGCTTTCATCTCTATTTTTGCCAGTCTCGTGATCATCCTCACCTTCTGGTTCATCTTCGCTTTCATCTCTATTTTTGCCAGTCTCGTGATCATCCTCACCTTCTGGTCGTCATCTTCGCTTTCATCTCTATTTTTGCCAGTCTGGTGACTCATGTCCGCTGAGGGGACGCTGGATGACTTATGGTTGACGCACGTGTGAAGTGGATATCGTCTCAAGTTCACCTTTCTCTGTCATTTGTGGCCACTCGTGTCGCATATAGACGCTGATCGAGACCTGTCCACGTCTTTTGATAGATAGTATGTATCTATACACAGCTTTTCCTCGTTCTCTCGACCGTCTGGATCTTATCTCTTTCTCTCAAGACCGCGCTCTGTTGACTGGCAGCTCTCTCTCTCTCTCTCTCTCTCTCTCTCTCTCTCTCTCTCTCTCTCTCTCTCTCTCTCTCTCTCTCTCTCTCTCTCTCTCTCTCTCTTTCTTTCTCTCTCCCCTTCCTCCTCCTTTCTCTCTCCGCCCCCCCCCCCTTCTCTCTCTCTCTCCCCCTCTCTTTCTCTCTCTTACTCCATCCTTCTCTCCATCTCTCTCTCTGTCTGTCTCTGTCTCTCTGTCTCTGTCTGTCTGTCTGTCTCTGTCTGTCTGTCTGTCTGTCTCTCTCTCTCTCTTCCTTCTGTCTCTCCTCTGTCTCTCTCTCTCTTCTCTCTTCTCTCTGTCTCTCTTCTCTTCTCTTCCTCTGTCTCTCTCTCTCCCTCTCTTCTCTCTCTCTCCTCTCTCTCTCTCTCTCTCTCTCTCTCTCTCTCTCTCTCTCTCTCTCTCTCTCTCTCTCTCTCTCTCTCTCTCTCTCTCTTCTCTCTCTCTCCTTCTCTTTCCCTCTCTCCTCGCCCTCCTCTCTCTCTCTCTCTCTCTCTCTCTCTCTCTCTCTCTCTCTCTCTCTTCCCTCTCTTCTCTGCTTCCTTCCTCATCTTCTCTGTCTCGACTCTTGTCCTACTCCCCTTCTCTCTCTCTCTCCCCCTCTCTTTCTCTCTCTTCTCCATCCTTCTCTCCATCTCTCTCTGTCTCTCTCTCTCTTCTCTCTGTCTCTCTGTCTCTCTCTCTGTCTCCCTCTCTTCTCTGTCTCTGTCTCTCTCTCTGTCTCTGCTCTTCTCTCTCTCTCTCTCTCTCTCTCTCTCTCTCTCTCTCTCTCTCTCTCTCTCTCTCTCTCTCTCTCTCTCTTCTCTCCGTCTCTCCCTCCTCCCCTCTCTCTCCTCTGCCCCCCCCTCCCTCTCTCTCTCTCTCTCTCTCTCTCTCTCTCTCTCTCTCTCTCTCTCTCATCTCTCCCTTCCTCCCCCCTCTCTCTCTCCATCTCTACCTTCCTCCGCCTCTCTCCGTCCGTGTGCGTATGTGTGGAGGGAGCGAGAGAGAAGGGGGAGGGGAGAGTGAGACAGACAGGCAGAAAGACAGACAGACAGAGGCAATCTTAAATGCATACGCCGGAGACAATACCGAAACGAACTTTTTCTTTTCTTTAAACAATGTTCACACCCAGTTGCTGGCGTCGTTTTTTTGTTTTGTTTTGTTGTTATTGTTAGCTTGTCACTGGTTTGGCCCACAGTTTGGTGAACCATTAGAGTCAGCGAAATCCTATTAGCTTGACAAGTGGCGCACGAACCACAGTGACGTGGGAACTGGGCGTCCAAACATGTGGCCACCTCCACAGTACAGACAGGTCTAATTGGGTAACGTAAGCTTGACACACTAGTCAGTAAACTGGATGATTTTAGACACCTCCTGTAATTGAAAAAGGTTCTGTCGATCGATATCTCTTTCTACACGTCTCTCTCTCTCTCCCTGTCTCTGTCTGTCTGTCTGTCTGTCTGTCTGTCTGTCTGTCTGTCTCTCTTCTCTCTCTCTCTCTCTCTCTCTCTCTCTCTCTCTCTCTCTCTCTCTCTCTCTCTCTCTGTCTGTCCTGTCTGTCTGTCTGTCTGTCTGTCTGTCTGTCTCTCTCTCTCTCTCTCTCTCTCTCTCTCTCTCTCTCTCTCTCTCTCTCTCTCTCTCTCTCTCTCTCTCTCTCTCTCTCTCTCTCTCTCTCCACTTCTCTCTCTTTTCCTTTTGTTTGCATAGCGAGTTTGAGTAAGACACACAGAGAGAGACACACACACAGAGACACAAAGACACATTGAGAGAAGACAGGATAAGAAACGTCGTTGTGTTTGCCTGATCGAGCGCCGAATGGCAATTGCGGTTTGTTTCACGGCAGCTTGTATTTGTTCGGCAATTGTAATGGTTCTTTTTCCTTATTTTTATTTCTTCTCTTCCAAAAATCCAAATGCAGTGTCACACCCTCTACCATTTTCAGCCCGTGTCCCATTGAACTTTATTCCCCATTGCCACTGTCATCGTGGCCTCTCTGTCATCGTCACCCTTCCATGTTATCGTCCCCTTTCATTTGTCATCGTTACCCTTCTCTGTCATCGTCCCATTTCATTTGTCTTCGTTACCCTTCCTTGTCATCGTTCTCTTTCGTCTGTCATCTTCACCCTTCTCTGTCATCGTCCCCA
>JABMCL010002484.1:652500-655000 GCA_018857735.1 Alviniconcha marisindica
GTTGGGGGTATTCGGCGAACCTAGTTGGTTCTTAATTGGGCGAATGTTTGTTCGCGAACCTAGTTGGGAGTATTCGGCGAACCTACTTGGTTCTTAATTGGGCGAATGTTTGTTCGCGAACCTAGTTGGGAGTATTCGGCGAATCTAGCTGGTTCTTAATTGGGCGAATGTTTGCTCGCGAACCTAGTTGGGAGTATTCGGCGAACCTAGTTGGTTCTTAATTGGGCAAATGTTTGTTCGGGAACCTAGTTGGGAGTATTCGGCGAACCTAGTTCTATATTCGGGGTCCAGAAAGTTTCGTTCAACATGTTCTGGGACCATTCGCCCTATTCGACGAACATTGCCTCTGATTGGCTGAAAGCAGAGCTCTCCTGTGGATGAGGAAGAAATTAAAATACAAATGGATGGCGGTGTCGCTAGATTCTTCACTCGCTTCGGAGGGAACGTTTTTATTTGTTGACTTGTGGGAGGCGCAGCCTTGTCTCGGGGACCCAGAATGAGATAGTAGTTAGCTGAATTACCCTGTGAGGGATGAATAAAGTATATTGACTTGACTTGAGTTTAGCCTACATTTTCGATCATGCTGTCTGCTGCGCGTCTGCCGCAAGTTCGGGCCGAAGCTTGCATCTCATTACAAGCCAGTTGAGAACGAAGTAAAGTTTGGACTGTCCGAACCATGTTCGGCGAACTAAAAGTTCAATTAAGAAACGAATCATAGTTCGTCGAACTGTCCGAAATATGTTCGGCGAACAAACATTCGCCCAGTTAAGAACGGGCTTTAGGTATAGTCTCCTTCTTCCCCCACCTCCTGGGATCTCGGTTCCCGCCGGTAAACCTCCTTGGAGACAACAGATGAACTCTAAGCATATGAATTACACACATGCTGCATAACCGTCAAAGAATTTGTGTTTCATCTGAACTCCGTAAGAATGTGAATTACACACATGCCACATTACCGTCAAAGAATCTGTGTTTCATCTGAACTCCGTAAAAATATGAATTATACACATGCTACATTACCGTGAAATAATTTGCGTTTCATTTTTCTGACGGAGTACACACCCCAGCTAATATAGTAATGTTATTTATACATGCTGGAAAAAAAGAAAAAGAGAAATACGCGTAATTCATGACTCGGGATGTTTTTTTCCGAACAGATTGAACTCCCAAAAGTAATTTAAAGACTTCCGGAGCTCGTTAGACTTTTCAAATCCATGAATTACTTTAATCTTGCCGAACACCTTTCAGGAAATTCATGTGAAGAATATGTTATAGTGAACAGTCGCCCAGTTAAGAACGGGCCTAAGGTCGTCTCCCGGGCCCCCACCACGGCAGAGCTCAGGAGCTGTGTGAAAGTCGAGGTGGACGTCCTGGGCTCCCGTCCCTAATAAGTCTACGGTTTCTGTGGACGTAAAGCAACACTTCAACAACCCACCACAATACCTCACTCACTCGCAAGCTGCCTCGCTCGCTCAACGGGGCAGAGTCCAGTGCAAATTAAACATGGCGCTTAACGTCCACAAAAAAAACGCAAGGCTTGTTAAGGACGGGGAGAAGGGGTGGGAGGAAGGGGGTATGGAGGTGGGGGAAGAGGGAGATTATATACCTATCGCTACACTGACACCACCAGAATGAGTCCTGCGTTAAGATGGGCAGCGATGAGAACCATTTTAATGTTGCATTAATTCTGAGGGACAAAGTCACAAGTCGGTGTCCACAAACCACAACCATCTTGAAGAGAAAGAAGATCCGAAGCGGAATCGAACCGAGGTTATTCTGCTTACCAGCCTAACGCCATTTGATTCCGAATGAGTGACTGTAGCTGTTTACAGCGCGGTTTCGAATATCCATTTTCGGTTCTCTCTCTCTCTCTCTCTCTCTCTCTCTCTCTCTCTCTCTCTCTCTCTCTCTCTCTCTCTCTCTCTCTCTCTCTCTCTCTCTCTCTCTCTCACACACACACACGCACACATACACACACACACTCACGCGCGCGCGCGCGCACACACACACACACAGAGCAAGCATCTGTAGTGTGCACGCACACACACACACACACACACACACACACACACACACACACACACACACACACACACACACACACACAAGTCTATAGTGAACACACACACACACACACACACACACACACACACACACACACACACACACACACACACACACACACACAGTCAATAGGACAGCTTGAACGTACCCCTCTGCCCCTTTGCTAATACTGTCTGATTCCCTGTCATCTCTTCAGTCTATATAAACACACACATGACATAACAAAATGCGCCCATCCCATTCTGATCAAAATTCACCGACTGCACTCGGATTTGATACGAGATGGAAGGAAGATTGCGGTCCGTCTGGATCCCGGGCCACTCGGGCATTAGTAGCAATTCGGCAGCATACGCTTGCTGCCATCGCTGCCCATGATGGCGACGTCCGAGACGAGAGCGTTCCTTTCCCGGATTTGCAGCTTCGTTTGAAGAATTGC
>JABMCL010002484.1:662500-665000 GCA_018857735.1 Alviniconcha marisindica
CTCTCTTAATAGTTTAATCAATCAATCAATCAGTCAATCAATCTCTCTCTCTCTCTCTCTCTCTCCCCCCGATTCTAAGTGTATCGAGCAAAGAGATCTAGAGAGACGCTTAACGTCCGTCCCGCTGAAAGCTCATATAATATGAGGGCAACATGGAATTGTTCAGATCACAAGCAAAAGTAATATTCACTGTTTACGACACGCGTCGAGATTTATGTTTGAAGAAGATCACCAAGGCAGAAACAGGTAGGACAGAATTCCTGACAGCAGCGGAAGCATACAAAGCTATTTATTCTGACCTACGCCAGGCACAAAAGGGAGGACATTTTTATAGTTCCGGGTTCTCAGCCTGCAGAGGGGGCATTCACTTCTGAGTCAGTAAATATCCCCTCCTCCGGCAGCATCAAAAGAATACCGAGAAGAAAAGAAGAAGAAAAAAGAGAGAGAGAGAGAGAGAAGAAAGAAAAAAGGAGGGGGAAAAAAGGAGGTAGCTGGAATGGAAGAAAATTGTCGTTTAATGGCTCCTGCTAGCTCTCCATATATCATTACGGAATGCTCTCTCTCCCTCTCTCTCTCTCTCTCCCTCTTTCTCCCTCTCTCTCTCTCTCTCTCTCTCTCTCTCTCTCTCTCTCTCTCTCTCTCTTCCTCCTCTCTCTCTCTCTCTCTCTCTCCCCCCCTCTCTCTCCTCTCTCTCTCTCTCTCTCGTGCTTATTTGTGTTTCTAGTTATAGCAAGGACTGGCTGTTAAACAGGTCCAAATGGACCTAACGCTACTAACGCTCGAGTTCGAGTTCTTGTTTTCGTCTACCCCCCTCTTTCTCTCTGATTCTTCTTTCTTCTTTTCTTCTTTCCTGTTGCTGCTCCCTGCTTCCATCAGGGGAAATAATCTCTGCTTGCTGCTTCCATTAGGGGAAATAATCTCCGCTTGCTGCTTCCATTAGGGGAAATAATCTCTGCTTTGCTGCTCCCATTATGGGGAAACAATCTATGCTTGCTGCTTCCATTAGGGGAAACAATCTCTGCTTGCTGCTTCCATTAGGGGAAATAATCTCTGCTTGCTGCTTCCATTAGGGAAATAATCTCTGCATTGCTGCTCCCATTATGGGGAAATAATCTCTGCTTTGCTGCTTCCATTAGGGGAAATAATCTCTGCTTGCTGCTTCCATTAGGAAAATAATCTCTGCTTGCTGCTTCCATTAGGGGAAATAATCTCTGCTTGCTGCTTCCATTAGGGGAAATAATCTCTGCTTCCTGCTTCCATTAGGGAAATAATCTCTGCTTGCTGCTTCCATTAGGGGAAATAATCTCTGCTTGCTGCTGCCATTAGGGGAAATAATCTGTGCTCGCTGCTTCCATTAGGGGAAATAATATCTGCTTGCTGCTCCCATTATGGGGAAATAATATCTGTTTTGCTGCTTCCATTAGGGGAAACAATCTCTGCTTGCTGCTTCAATTAGGGGAAATAATCTCTGTTTTGCTGCTCCCATTATGGGGAAACAATCTCTGCTTGCTGCTTCCATTAGGGGAAACAATCTATGCTTGCTGCTTCCATTAGGGGAAACAATCTCTGCTTGCTGCTTCCATTAGGGGAAATAATCTCTGCGTTGCTGCTCCCATTAGGGGGAAATAATCTCTGCTTTGCTGCTTCCATTAGGGGAAACAATCTCTGCTTGCAGTTTCCATTAGGGGAAATAATCTCTGCTTGCTGCTTTCGTTAGGGGAAATAATCTCTGCTTGCTGCTGCCATTAGGGGAAATAATATCTGGTTGCTGCTTCTATTAGGCAAATAATCAGCTCTGGCGATGCGGGGTGAACACTCTAACACTGCGGACAAAACCTATTATTATAGGCTACACTGCGGTCTGGCTGATTCTTTGTAGGGGGCCCACCTGATGTTTCTATACATTAATTGTGATCTCGGTGTCTTTCGATGTCTGGTAAAAATATTAACTGTACTACCAGGAATTATGTCTATCTGTATATGCTGCCTGGGATTCTGTTTCTCTGTGCTGCCAGGGGTTCTGTCTGTCTTTATTGCCAGGGGTTCTACCTCTCTATACTGCCGTCTACACTGACAGGGGTTCTGTCTCCCTATACTGCCAGGGGTTCTGTCTCCCTAAACTGCCAGGGGGTCTATGCCTCTATACTGCCAGGGGTTCTGTCTCCCTATACTGCCAGGGGTTCTATGCCTCTATACTGCCAGGGGTTCTGTCTCTCTATACTGCCAGGGGTTCTATGACTCTATACTGCCAGGGGTTCTGTCTCTCTATACTGCCGGGGGTTCTGTCTCTCTATACTGCCAGGGGTTCTGTCTCCCTATACTGCCAGGGGTTCTATGCCTCTATACTGCCAGGGGTTCTATGCCTCTATACTGCCAGGGGTTCTGTCTCTCTATGCTGCCGGAGGTTCTGTCTCTCTATGCTGTCGGGGGTTCTGTCTCTCTATTCTGCCAAGGGTTCTGCCTCTCTATACTGCCAGGGGTTCTGGCTCTGTATGCTGCC
>JABMCL010002484.1:670000-677500 GCA_018857735.1 Alviniconcha marisindica
CACACACACACACACACACACACACACACACACACACACACATATATATACATAAATATAATATATAATAATCATATAATATATATATATATATATATATATATATATATATATATAATATACATAACACACACACACACACACACACACACACACACACACACACACACACACACACACATACACGCACACATAGCGCGCACGCACGCATCGCACGCACACGCACGTACGCAGCAAACAGGCACGCACGCACACGCGCGCGCGCGCACCACGCACACACACACACACACACGCACTCACGGACACACACACACACACCACACACACACACACACACACACACACACACACACACACCACACACACCACCACACACACACATCACTCACTCACTCACATCACTCACTCACTCACTACACTCACTCACTCACTCACTCACTCACTCACTCACACACTCACTCACTCACTCACTCACTCACGCACGCACGCACGACGCACGAACGCACACATAAACACACACGCACGCACGCACGCACGCACGTACACACCACACACACACCACACACACACACACACACACACACACACACACACACACAACACACAAACACACCACTACACACACATGCACACACACACACACACACACACACACACACACACACACACACACACACACACACACACACACACACACACCTGAAACCACTTCCAACTGTAAAACAGATCACACGACTTTTACGCGCGCACAGTTTATTCACGGAGTGTTCCTTCTGCCTTGTCCACCCCTACGCTGGCGGTTACAGGTATAATGTAACGGAAGCTTCAACAAACGAATAACGGAAGCAGAGAATTAAGCTAGAAGGACTGAACACACGCGTACTGTGAGAGCGAGGAGTGATTCCGTTGGTCCCTTTTATAGTTAACCGCTTCGTAATTTGATTTTAACGTCCTGTCGATCGCGAGCAGTCACACCAGACGAATCACCCATTTAGTACCCAGCCCACCCGTGAGATAAACAGACAGGCAGACAGATAGCTATATAATTGGTTTTTAACGCCCAGTCAACCATGACAGTAGTACCACGACGACCATTAAGCCCATGCACCCTTACTTTGTTGGTTGTCGAAGTCAATCAGCACGCAATGGAGGGTGATTTATCGTTTAGGTAAATTAGCTAAATTCACGTGGGTGGTTGCATGGCGTTGAAAAAACAACAACTCAGTAATCTGTCATCGAGGATGTATAGCTCAGTGGTAGAGCGCAGGGCTCGTGATCGGAAGATCGCGGGTTCGATTCCTGGCAGGAACGGCAGGAGAATTTTCTTCTCCAGTGCTGACTTTTATTCCCTCTCTGTCTGTCTGTCTGTCTGTCTGTCTGTCTGTCTGTCTGTCTGTCTGTCTGTCTGTCTGTCTTCTGTCTGTCTGTCTCTCTGTCTGTTCTGTCTGTCCGTCCCCCCCTCCTCTCTCTCTCTCTCTCTCTCTCTCTCTCTCTCTCTCTCTCTCTCTCTCTCTCTCTCTCTCTCTCTCTCTCTCTCCGGTATTACCGCAGTAGCACGTAAAAGACCCCTGGTCATTCTGCCAAAAGTGCAGGCGACAGGTTGCAGCTAAATACATGGACTGACAATTTTGTACAGGTATTGAGTGGGAATAACGCGTCAGGGAAACGGACTCTCACGCAACTCGCCAGAGAACGCTCATCCACAGTCATCTCAGCTCGCTGTTCCACTGTGGACCGATCTCTGGCCTGAAAGAGTGGAACTGGCACACTCAAGCTGATCTCCATTTTTTTTAAATAATTCAAGCGGGGAATGATTCGTCGAACCTTCCTCGCATGCCAAGGAAAAAAGCCAGTACAATCGATCAGTCAGTTAATCGATCGATAAAAGAAATCATCCTATACTGCCAGGGTTTCTGTCTCTATACTGCGAGGAATTCTGTCTCTCTATACTGCGAGGAATTATATCTCTCTATACTGCCAGGAATTCTGTCTCTCTATTCTGCCAGGGATTATGTCTCTCTATAATACTAGGGTTCTGTCTCTACTGTCAGGGATTCTATCTCTATATACTGCCAGGGATTCTATCTCTATATACTGCCTGGGATTCTGTCTCTCTATGCTGCCAGGAATTCTGAGTCTCTATGCTATCAGGGATTCTGTCTCTCCGTATATAGTACCAGGGATTCGGTTTCTCAATACTGCCAGGTATTCTGTCCGTACTGCCAGGGATTCAGTCTCTCTGTATATAGTACCAGGGATTCGGTTTCTCTATACTGCCAGGGATTCAGTCTCTCTATACTGCCAGGAATTCTGTCTTTCCGTGCTGCCAGGAATTCTGTCTCTCTGTATATAGTACCAGGGATTCGGTTTCTCTATACTGCCAGGGATTCAGTCTCTTTATACTGCCAGGAATTCTATCTCTCCGTACCGCCAGGAAGTCTGTCTCTTTATACTGCGGGGAATTATATCTCTTTATACTGCCAGGGATTATATCTCTCCATACTGCCAGCAATTCTATTAATCCATTTATTTTCCCCTCGGGTGTACTCGTGTTTCAGACCGCCAGCAGAAGAACGGCGGCGCGGCCAACTACAACAGTCAGAACGGCGTGTCCTTGACCGTGGAGAGCCGACGGATGAACCCCAACTCCGCCAGCGCCGCCGCCAACGTCCAGCAGGACAACAACAGCCTCAACAACAACACCAACGCCGTCAGCCGACCCTTCCGCCGCTTCGAAGCGCACCGGGCCATGAGGCAGTCCAACAGCGAAAAGTCCCGCGCCGCCAAGAAGCGAGTCATCAAGATGCTCTTCATGATCGTCGTGGAGTTCTTCGTCTTCTGGACCCCCAACTACGTCATCGGGACGTGGATCGTCTTCGACTACCCCAGCGCGCAGAGCAACATCAGCCCCATGGTCAAGTCGCTCTTCCACCTCCTGTCCTACGTGTCGGCCTGCTGCAACCCCATCACCTACTGCTTCATGAACAAGAACTTCCGCCAGGGCTTCCTGGCCGCCTTCCGGTGCCTGAGGAGGCGCCACGTGTACGCCAGCCGTCGCAGCGAGTATTCTTTTTCCGGGAACACCGCCTCCACCCGCACTGGCGTCAGCAACGTCACCACGAACTACGACAAGATTCGAGACTCGGACGAGATCTCGGAAAAGTCCTTCTGACGTCACATGTGCGCGCGCCTCTCGCGGTTCTTGAGCTCACGACGGCGACGGCGGCTGCCGTTGCCGCCGCCGGTGGTGGTGGTGCCGGTGGTGGCGTCGGGGTAGTGGATGGAAGAGGACGGCGTCGGATGAGGTGCTGATCGAGCGTGGATGTGAATTACTGGGGTCTGGACTTCTTTTGAGGCTTGGAGCTCGCTGCAGTATGTAATAGTGTATAGATATATATGCGTATACCAAGTGTCTGCATGCATGCGTGCACTGTCACTCTTGGGTCGACGTCGCGGGGATGTGGACTGTGGCTAGAGGTTGGCTGCGGTGGAAATTGGTCTCCCACGCTCATTGTTTGGTTGCAGTATACATTTGTCTGCGTGTTCATTGCTTGGCTGACCTCCCTCGGAGGATCTGGACTGTGGTTGGAAGATCGCTGCAGATATGTAACCATCGGTGTCCACGTTCTTTCTTCTTCTTTTTTTCCTTTATTTTTTAATTTTTTAGTTAACCTGCGGAGGATCTGGACTGTGATTGGTAGTTCGCGGCAAATATAATCATTATATATCCAGCTGTGTGCACGTTTAGTCTTTGGCCGACCTCAGAGGACCTGGACTGTGGTTGGACGTTCGCCACAGATGTATAACAAACTGTCTGTGCGTTCATTCTTTGGTTGACCTTGGAGGATCTGCACTGTGGTTGGACGTTCGCCACAGATATATAACAAACTGTCTGTGCGTTCATTCTTTGGTTGACCTTGGAGGATCTGCACTGTGGTTGGACGTTCGCCACAGATATATAACAAACTGTCTGTGCGTTCATTCTTTGGTTGACCTTGGAGGATCTGCACTGTGGTTGGACGTTCGCCACAGATATATAACAAACTGTCTGTGCGTTCATTCTTTGGTTGACCTTGGAGGATCTGCGCTGTGGTTGGACGTTCGCCACAGATATATAACAAACTGTCTGTGCGTTCATTCTTTGGTTGACCTTGGAGGATCTGCGCTGTGGTTGGACGTTCGCCACAGATATATAACAAACTGTCTGTGCGTTCACTCTTTGGTTGACCTTGGAGGATATGCACTGTGGTTGGAAGTTCACAGCATATATATATATATATGAATGAAGGTGCAGACAGCTGGTTAAATATATATATTTAACCAGCTGTCTGCACGTTCATTGTTTTGGTTGACCGCGAAGGATCTGGACTGTGACTTGTGTTCGCTGCAGTGTTTACGTGTGTACATATACCAGCTATCTGCAAGCACGCTCATTCTCTAGATGACGTCACGGGATGTGGACTGTGGTTGGAAGTTCGCTGCAAATAGATACGCAGCTGTCTGCACGTTCATTGACGGTTTGGTTGACCGCGGAGGATCAAGACTGTGACTTGACTGAATTCGCTGCAGTATTTGTGTATGTATCTATACCCCCCCCCCCCCCCCCTCCTCCCCCCCCCCCCCCCTCCACCTATCTGCATGCGAGCGCAGCGAGTCTGCTCGAGAGCGGAGAACAGCGCTATATAAAAGCGACCAACAGCAACAACAACGCTCATTCTGTGGATGACGTAATGGGATCTGGATTGTGACGTTAGCCTCGCTGCAGTGTAATTTCAATCTGCACCTTGCACGGTCATTTTTTTGTGCTGGTACCGTGGAGACAAGAGAGAGAGAGAGAAAGAGACGGAGACAGAGACACAGAGAGACACAGAGACAGACAGACAGAGAGAAAGAAACAGACAGACAGACAGACAGAGACAGACAGACAGACAGGCAGGCAGGCAGACAGAGACAGAGACGCACAGAGAGAGAGAAACAGACAGACAGACAGAGACAAAGAGATGGAGAGACAGAGAGAGACAGAGAGAGACGGAGAGAGACAGACAGACAGACACAGACAGACAGACAGATGGAGACAGAGACACAGAGAGATAGACACACAGAGAGAGAAACAGATCGACAGAGACAGAGAGAGGGAGAGAGAAAGAGAAAGAAAGAGGGAGGGGGAGAGAGAGAGAGAGAAAGAAAGAAGATGTGTTGATCGAGTTTAGATCTTGATTTTCCACTGCAGTAGGCTGCAGTAATATTGAAGCCTCTCTGACGGGTGCCGCCAATAAGATGCTGAGTTATGTGTCTGCGTGTTTTGAATCGAGGCTCATTCATCTCACCGCAAGGACCCCTCAGCCCTCGGGCTGGCCTGACGGAAGTGCCGAATTTGAACCCAGTTTTAGGAATCGGGATTAATCTCATCGAGTCCGCGCTCAGCGTCCGCTGATGTTGAAAAGACAGAGGTGGAGGATATAATTTATATATACAGCCTATAGCGCCTGGTCAGTAACACAGACAGAGATGGTGATGATGATGAGAGGAGTTTAATTTTGATGGCTCCCACGACAGCCAATCATCTGCCGACGCGTGCTTTTTGGACAATATCATGGCGTTCTCCATTTGCCCGCCTAAGGGTTCTGATTGGCTATAAACATCGCTGTGCTGTCTGGCTCTTGGGGCTCATGAAGAGGCTCCGGGCGAATGTGGTGTATTATATAACATGTTGTATCGTGGAACGGAGGCATTTCGTGACAAGGCTTGAATGCACGAAGGGTGGGCTGTTGGCTGTGTGTGTGTGTGTGTGTGTGTGTGTGTGTGTGTGTGTGTGTGTGTGTGTGTGTGTGTGTACATTTTGCACATGCTTGTGTGTGTGTGTGTGTGTGTGTGTGTGAGAGAGAGAGAGAGAGTGTGTGTGCTTGTGCGTGCGTGTGTGTGCGTGCGTGCGTGCATGTGTGCGTGTGTGTGTGTGTGTGTGTGTGTGCGTGTGTGTGTGGTGTGTGTGTGTGTGTGTGTGTGTGTGTGTGTGTGCGTGTGTGTGTGTGCATGTGCGTGTTGTGTGTGTGTGTGTGTGTGTGTGTGTGTGTGGTGAGGAGAGAGAGAGAGAGAGAGAGAGAGAGAGAGAGAAGAGAGAGAACACAACACACACAACAACAACACAACAACACACACACCACACACACACACACACACACACACACACACACACACACACACACACACACACACACACACACACACACACAGAGACAGAGAGGCTGACACAGAGAGGGTCAGGCAGACAGACAGAAAGACCTTTGTCCTTACAGCCTTTCTGTCATCAGAGGTGACGTTTGCGACACTCAGCTCTGGGTGCTAACATCACAGTCAGAACGGCAAAGACCAGTTAACTGACATTGCGGCTGCATGGACAATAATCCGTTTGCTTTATGTTCAGAACTTTGTCAGTTGGATGACAAATTCATCAACCGCGTCTACTTATACTACAAAGAAAAAGGAACCAAAAAAATATATATATAAAAAAAATTAAAAAAACATATACGGAAAAACATTTAAGGAAGGAAAAATGTCTTTCCTAAGACCCTGTGTATATAAACGTAATAATTGTCTTGGGCAGTTGTCTGTTTTATCCGTTTTTGTATCCTTAAAACACATTAACAGTTCACCGATGAAGCTGGGAATCTTTTCTTTCATCCTGGAAGTTGACGCTTTCTATAAAGCTTTGACCAGTCGTCCTGTTTTGTATTTGTCCTATAACAATCGTCCCCTCGTGATAAAGAGCTACTGTATATACAGAATGCTCAGGTTTTATTTGTGTGGATCGTATCTTAATACTAACACTCTCTGTAACCATCGGTTTGTATTATTTTTCTGTCAAACCTAATGCTCAGGTTTTATTTTTGCTCACAGTATCTTTATACTAACACTCTAGCCAAGGCTTTGTATTGTTGTTTTTGTTGTTTTCCTGTCAGACCCAATGTTCATGTTTTAATTTTGCGTACGGTACCTTAATACTAACACTCTCTGTAGCCGTGGGTTTGATTGGTGTTATTTATCTGTCAAACCTAATGCTCGGGGTTTTATTTTGGGGTACGGTACCTTAATACTAACACTCTTGCCATGGGTTTGTGTCTTTTTTGTTTCTGCCAAACCTCAAATCCGGCTGATCGGTCATTTGATTTATGTATTTATTTATGAAGGAAAGTTTGTGGGGATGAGGGGGGGAGGGGAGGGGGGGGGGCAAGGGTTAGTTCTTGGATGGTTTTAATACCCCGTCAAGCACACAGGAGACCACCACAGGTTGATCAAACCTCTTCTGTCTAACCTCAAATCTGGCTGCATGCTCGATTCATTTGATTCATGTATTTAGTTATGATGGAAAGTTTAGTGAAGGGTCGGGGTTGCGGGGTGTGTGGGGTGGGGGGTTCCTGGATGGTTTTAATACCCCATCAAGCGCACAGGAGACCACCACAGGTTGATCAAACCTCTTCTGTCTAACCTCAAATCTGACTGCAT
>JABMCL010002484.1:692500-700000 GCA_018857735.1 Alviniconcha marisindica
TTCTTTTACCCGGGGTGGATGCGTCTCATGTTTACGTGCGTGTTTTGGCATTAGGTTGCTTCTACAGTCATATTAGTACCCGAACCTTTCGGAGGGCGCTGACCGCGTCGGTGGACAGCTGCGCGGAGATAAAGAGTGCCCCTTCAGTGGCATAACTACAGGGTACCAGGCGAGATCAAAAGATCAAGAGATCTTAGAGGAGGGAGGTGGAGCTGGACCTTCAACTTAGCCCAGAAGAGATCATGAGTAGGGAGGTGGAGCTGGGCTAAGAAGATTGGACTTCCTTTGCTTGAGTTGTCCAAGTTGTTCGTCAACAGCAGTGCGACGGACATTGTATTTGTGACTCTGCCCAAGCACAGCAGTTGAAACAGCAATTGCGCAGTGCACAAGTCGCTTGGGCAATGGCGGGGACACCGCCCTAACACTTGAATTGTTCTGGCGGCGGTCCACGGTCTCTCCTGTCTTTTTCGGGCGGTTTCCGCGGTCGAGCCTTCACTCTGTCGGCCCCTTCCCACTCTGCCCCCGTCCCTAATAGGCCATCTCGCCTCCGTGGACGTAAAGCACCATGAATCGGCGTAACTAAATCTGGCAGAGTTTGGAGGAAGGTGCCGGAAAGCGGTGCTCGGAGTGTGGGCAAAAGCGTGACTCGGAAAATACGAAACCATGCTGCGAAGCCAAAACACGGAGAAAGGAATCGGAACAAGCAATCAAAACCCAAAACATAGCGTACGTCATTAGCCCAAGCCAAGAACTGAATGGAATTTGAGGGATAAGTGCTTGACACTCATGTTGCAAATGACAGAAGCTACAGGGTGGAAAAATCATTCAATTGAAACTCAAGAAACGCAAATGAGATTGAAATCGATCGAGTAATATCTGCAACTTTTCTTCTTCTTTATATATCTACTTTTTATTACTGAAACAAAATTAGAACCTTTACTCAAGAAAAGCAAATGAGATTGAAATCGATCGAGTAATATCTGAAATTTTTCTTCTTCTTTATAATTATATGTATCTAATTTTTATTATTGAAACAACATTAGAACATTTACTCGGGAAAAGCAAATGAGATGGAAATCGATCGAGTAACATCTACAACTTTTCTTCTTTATATATAATATCTATTTTTTATTATTGAAACAAAATTAGAACATTTACTCAGGAAAAGCAAATGAGATGGAAATCGATCGAGTAACATCTGCAACTTTTCTTCTTTATATATATATATAGAAATGCAAATGAGATTGAAATCGATCGAGTAATATCTGCAATGTTTCTTCTTCTTTATAATTATATGTATCTATTTTTTATTATTGAAACAACATTAGAACATTTACTCGGGAAAAGCAAATGAGATGGAAATCGATCGAGTAACATCTACAACTTTTCTTCTTTATATATAATATCTATTTTTTATTATTGAAACAAAATTAGAACATTTACTCAGGAAAAGCAAATGAGATGGAAATCGATCGAGTAACATCTGCAACTTTTCTTCTTTATATATATATATAGATATATATTATACTATATATATATATATATATATATATAATATAGATATATATATATATATATTATATTATATATATATATATATGTATATATTTTTTTATTACTGAAACAAAATTAGAACCTTTACTCAAGAAAAGCAAATGAGATTGAAATCGATCGAGTAATATCTGCAACTTTTTCTTCTTCTTTATAATTATATTATCTTCTTTTTATTACTGAAACAAAATTAGAACATTTACTCAAGAAAAGCAAATGAGATTGAAATCGATCGAGTAACATCTACAACTTTTCTTCTTTATATATAATATCATTTTTTTATTATTGAAACAAAATTTGAACATTTACTCAGGAAAAGCAAATGAGATTGAAATCGATCGAGTAATATCTGCAACCTTTCTTCTTCTTTATAATTATATCTACTTTTTATTACTGAAACAAAATTAGAACCTTTACTCAAGAATAGCAAATGAGATTGAAATCGATCGAGTAACATCTACAACTTTTCTTCTTTATATATATAATTTTGTTTCAGTAATACTAAAAATATATATATATATATATATATATATATATATATATATATATATATATATATATATAATATATATATTAGATATTATATTATATATATATATATATCTTTTTATTAACTGAACAAAATTAGAACCTTTACTCAAGAAAAGCAAATGAGATTGAAATCGATCGAGTAATATCTGCAACTTTTCTTCTTCTTTATATATATATACTACTTTTTATTACTGAAACAAAATTAGAACCTTTACTCAAGAAAAGCAAATGAGATTGAAATCGATCGAGTAATATCTGCAATTTTTCTTCTTCTTTATAATTATATGTATCTATTTTTTGTTATTGAAACAAAATTAGAACCTTTACAAATGAGATTGAAATCGATCGAGTACCATCTGCAACTTTTCTTCTTTATATATATATATATATACTTTTTATTACTGAAACAAAATTAGAACCTTTACTCAAGAAAGGCAAATGAGATTGAAATCGATCGAGAAATATCTGCAACTTTTCTTCTGTTTTATATATGTATCTACTTTTTATTACTGAAACAAAATTAGAACCTTTACTCAAGAAAAGCAAATTGGATTGAAATCGATCGAGTAATATCTGCAATTTTTCTTCTTCTTTATAATTATATGTATCTATTTTTTGTTATTGAAACAAAATTAGAACCTTTACTCAAGAAAAGCAAATGAGATTGAAATCGATCGAGTAACATCTGCAACTTTTCTTCTTTATATATATATATCTGCAATTTTTCTTCTTCTTTATTATTATATGTATCTATTTTTTATTATTGAAACAAAATTAGAACCTTTACTCAAGAAAAGCAAATGAGATTGAAATCGATCGAGTAACATCTACAACTTTTCTTCTTTATATATATATATATATATATATATATATATATATATATATATATATATATATATATATATATATTATATATATATATATATATATATATACTTTTATTACTGAAACAAAATTAGAACCTTTACTCAAGAAAGGCAAATGAGATTGAAATCGATCGAGTAATATCTGCAATTTTTCTTCTTCTTTATAATTATATGTATGTATTTTTTTATTACTGAAACAAAATTAGAACATTTACTCAGGAAAAGCAAATGAGATGGAAATCGATCGAGTAACATCTACAACTTTTCTTCTTTATATATAATATCTACTTTTTATTACTGAAACAAAATTAGAACCTTTACCCAAGAAAGGCAAATGAGATTGAAATCGATCGAGTAATATCTGCAATTTTTCTTCTTCTTTATAATTATATGTATCTATTTTTTATTATTGAAACAAAATTAGAACCTTTACTCAAGAAAAGCAAATGAGATTGAAATCGATCGAGTAACATCTACAACTTTTCTTCTTTATATATATATATCTACTTTTTATTACTGAAACAAAATTAGAACCTTTACTCAAGAAAAGCAAATGAGATTGAAATCGATCGAGTAATATCTGCAACTTTTCTTCTTCTTTATATATGTATCTTTTTTTTCTTTTTTCTTTTATTACTGAAACAAAATTAGAACATTTATTCAGGAAAAGCAAATGAGATTGAAATCGATCGAGTAATATCTGCAACTTTTCTTCTTCTTTATATATGTATCTTCTTCTTTTTTTATGACTGAAACAAAATTAGAACATTTATTCAGGAAAAGCAAATGAGATTGAAATCGATCGGCTAAAATTTGCAACATTGCTCGCCGGCTGTTGTGGGGCAATATAAATACATTAGTAACCCTATTCCTGGCCTTAAGATGATTGACAAAGTGCTAATTTCCACCTGCTTATAGGATGCTGTGCACACTTCCACTTGGATTCCAGCTTCTCAGGAATTCTTGCTTGATCTTGATGCGCACCGTAAGTGAGATACGCTGACAAGACCCAGTCTTGGCTATAAGAAAAAGGGAAGAAAAACAATTTGGGGAAAGAAAAGGAAAAAAGAAGGGAAAAAAAGGGGGGGAAGGGAAAACCCCTTTTTTTTTTTTAACTTTTTTTGGGGGGGGGGGAGGGGGGGGGGGGGGGGGGGGGGGGGGAAGAAAAAAAAGGAAAGAGGAAAGAAGAGGAGAGAAGAGAAGGGCAAAGGGGGAAAAGAAAAAAAAAAGAGAGAAAGAGAGAAGAGAGAGAGAGAGAGAGAGAGAGGGAAGGGAAGAGGAGAGAGAGAGAGAGAACTCGAAAATTAATTTGGGAGAGAGAGAGAGAAAGGGGAGGGGAAAAAAAAGGGGGGGAAAAAAAGAAAAGGGGAAAAAGGAAAAAAGGGGGAGAAAGGGGAGAGAAAGGGAGAGAGAGAGAGAGAGAGAGAGAGAGAGGGGAGAGAGGGGGGGGGAATTTTTTTGAGAGAGGGAGAATTTTTAAAAAGGAAGAAGAAGGAGAAAAGGGTCTTTCTTTTTGGTGTTATGGGCTGAAAAATTCTCTCCGGTCATGATCACCACTGAGCCACTAATGAGCTCTCCTTGAGCGAAACCGGTCTGGCTGGTGATCAGAAATCAAAATCGGACCTTTCCAGGTTCAATTCTTTTGCTAGATGATACGCCTCTGTTTTCTGGGGCTTCCTAATAATTATAGGACTGATTGCACTTAGAGTGAAAAATTGAATCAGACCCGTAAAGAGCCTTATGCTCCAAAGAAGGTAATTAACCCTCGAAAGAGAATAGCTTTCTTCTTCTTCTTCTTCTTCTTCTTTTTCTTCTTTCTTTTCTTTTTTTCTTTCTTTCTTTCTTTATTACTTTTTTCTTTCTTTTTTCTTTCTAACTTTTTTTTTTTTGTGTGCGAACATTTTTAAAGGGTTTTTTTCCACTAGCTGTAAAAGCGCAAAACTACTGATCTAGTTTTTAAAAAAAAAAGTTCTACTCTCGGTGAAGCTGGTGTAGTTTTTTTGTTTGGGGAAAACCCCCCCCCCTCTCTCTCTCCTTTCCTTTTCTTTTTCTCTGTTTTTCTTTTTCCCTTTTCTTTTCTTTTTCTGTCTTTTCCCTTTTTTTTTTTTTTTTTTTCTGTTGTTTTTTTTTTTTTTTTTTTTTTCTCCTTCCCCCTCCTACCTCTTTTTTTTTGCCCTGTGCGGTTGGCGGTGTTAAAACCCTTTCCCTCAACAACTCTCGCTCTCGTTTCTCCCGTAAAAACCCCTTTCCCCTGTGCTTTAAAAACCCAATTATAACTATAAACCCTTTGTGTTTTAAAAAAATATTGGGCGTGCGTGCGTGCGTGCGTAAGGGTTCCTACATCACCATA
The DNA here is from genome assembly GCA_018857735.1 of Alviniconcha marisindica. Classification (NCBI taxonomy): domain Eukaryota; kingdom Metazoa; phylum Mollusca; class Gastropoda; family Provannidae; genus Alviniconcha; species Alviniconcha marisindica. The sequence continues at coordinate 697,799 of JABMCL010002484.1, forward strand.
TATATATATATATATGGTGGTGTAGGAACCCTTTTTTTATATATATATTTATATACAAAGACAATGCCATATTATTTCCACGCAATTTCCAGCCTTGGCGTCCACTCACCGATAGCTGCAACATAACATCGCCACGTGTCCGGTTTTGTACCCGTTGGCTTTAATGGGACCCGGGCAGGCTGAGTGGTGGTACGTACAAGGCGCTCACGGGTGCATGGATAATCAATCCTAACCGACCGATCTGCCGGCTGCGCCTTGTTCAAACCCCTGCTTTGCTCCACCTTTCTTCAAAAGCTGCGTTAATGGACACTGTCTTTGCTTCACCTTTCTTCAAAAGCTGTGTTAATGGACATTGTCTACAACAGTGACTTTGTCCCTCCCAGGTTAATGAAACATGAAAACGGCTCACTTCGCTGCTCATCTGAGTACAGGGGTCCTTCTCAGGCGTTGAGAGTGTAGCGTTGGGTACCCCCCCCCCCCCCCCCCCCCCCCCCCCCCCCCCCCCCCCTTTTTTTCCCCCCCCCCCCCCCCCCCCCCCCCCCCCAAAACCCCCCCCAAAAAAACCCCCCCAAAACCCCCCCCCCCCCCCCCCCCCCCCCCCCTCCCTCCACCCCCCCCCTCTCTCTCTCTTTCTCTCTCTCCCTCCCTCTTTCCCTCCCTCCCCCCTCTCTCTCCTCCCTTCCCCCCTTTCTCTCTCATTTCGCCCCCATTCTTTTTGCCCTTTCATTTTACTTTGATTTCCCAAAAGAGTCGTGTTTTGACACGACCAATCGATTCGGATGTCTTTCCCCCCAACCAGGCAATCTGGGTTACCCTTCGGTCTCACGGGGCGAAAACGGCCTGAGCCAGCAGAAAAAGGCCAAAAATTTAACCCCCGATTGGACTGTGTAGGTAAAATTTGTCAGGTGACCGAAGTACACCTCGAAAAACATGCCAAAAATGAAACCTCTTGATTCGGCTAACCGATAGGTAGGTAAATTCGTCAGGTGATCGAAGTACACCTCGAAAAACGATGCCAAAAATGAAACCTCTTGATTCGGCTAACCGATAGGTAGGTAAATTCGTTAGGTGATCTACGTACACCTCGAAATAGGTGGTACACAGGGCGGTGATCAAGGAAAGGAGGGGATGGTGCAACAAAGGTGAAGGAAGTCAGAATTTTTGGGTATAACTGAGGGGAGGAATTAAACGGGGTGATTTTTCGTATGACCTTCAGGGTTCAGGGGGGAAAAAAGGGAAAAAAAAGGGCCCCTCCTCCCTCCTCCTCCTCTCTCTCTTCTCCTTTTCCTCCTCTCTCCCCCCCTTTTTCCCCTTTCCTCTCCCCCTTTTTTTCCCCCAAATATACATTTTAAAAAATTTTAATTTTTTAATCACCTGGTGAGATTGGCGGGGGGAAAGAAAGGGGAAAAGGGGAAAGGGGGAGAGGAAGGAGAGAGGGGAGAGGAAAAACAAACAAACACACACACACACACAAACACCACAAAACAAAAACAAAAAAACAAGAGACAAAGGGGGAAAAAGACAAAAAGAAAAAAGGGGGGGAAAAAAGAGAAAAAGGGGAAGAGAAAAAAAAAAGGGGGGAGAAAAAAGGGAGGGGAAGGGAAAAAGAAGAAGGGAAAAGGGGAAAAAAAAAAAGGGGGTTTTAAAGAAAAAGGGAAAAAAAGGGCAAAAAAGGAAAAAAGAGTCCGTCTAGGGGGGGCTTGACCACTAAATGACCACTACAATTACTTCCCGTCTGACGAATGGACACGGAAAGGCGGCCTTGTACTAGGGCCCCAAAAACCCAGGCTCCCTGGAAAAAAGGGGAGAGACTGCAAAGAGGGGGGTGCCTTCTCACCAGAAAAAACGTCCGTGGGGAATTACCCCCAGTTTCCCAAAGGAACGGGGAAAGCACGGGGGAACCCCCCCGGGCCCCCCTCCCCAAAAACTCTGTTTTAAAAAATTTTGAGGCCCCAAAAATTAAAAAAACCCCCCCCTCTCCCCCCCCCCCCCCCCCCCCCCCCCCCCCCCCCACCCCCCCCCCCCCTTTTTTTCTTTTCTTTCCCCAAATTTTTAAATTACTAAGAAGGAAGAGAGAGAGGAAGAGAGAGGAGAGAAGGGGAGAGAGGAAGAGAGGAGAGAGAGAGGAGAAGAAGACAGACAGAAAAGACAGCCCAAGAGACAGACAGACAGACAGACAGACAGAAAAGAAAAGAGAAAAGA
>JABMCL010002484.1:705000-720000 GCA_018857735.1 Alviniconcha marisindica
CTCGTTAGGACGGACAGCCCAGGACGGCCACCTCGACTCTCACACAGTTCCTGAACTATGGAACAACCTCCATTGAACCTAGCCTGTAATATACACACCTTCTCGTGATCGACGTCAGTCCCCCCCCCCCTCCAACCCCCCCAAGCTATTGGGAGATTCAGCGAAGCTGGTTTGCTAGAGTGAATGCGCTTTGTAATCTTTCGCGCAAGAAGTCGCGAGAGGTCGCAGCGCACTTCTGGGCCGATTTCTGAGTGGGCGTTGCTTCGAGTCACGCGTGTATAACAGTGGAAGTTGAACTAGAATCGCGAAGTAGTGCAAATGCCAGTACTGTTGCAGTTGCAAAAGTTACTGTGGAAGGGGATGGAGGGGGGGGGGGGAAGGTTCTTTGCGTCGTTTTTTGGCTGACCAGAAGATCGCGAGTTCGTAGAACAAATGCGTTTTGGGGCATCCTATAGCACGAGCAACAAGTTATTGCTTGTTGCCAGACACATTATGACTACGGGCCTCAAAAATGCCTTTAAAGTTGGCAGTGTAAAATTCGCAGATTCACTGTCACCGCCTTCCATTGCGAAGAAAGTACGCACCGGAAGTAAAAGCAGCCAAGGGACTTAAGCGATGCATGGAAAAGTCAAGGGAGTTAACAACCCCGCCTGAATCGCCCAGTAGGAGTCTGGGGATGGTTTCGAGGTGATGGGAAGACTATAATATTGGTTTGGTGTTGTTGTTGGTGGTGGTGGTGGGGTTGTTGTTGTTGTTTTTTGTTGTTGTTGTGTGTTTTTGTGTTGTTTTTGTTGTTGTTGTGTGTGTGTGTGTGTGTGTGTGTGTGTGTGTGTGTGTGTGTGTGTGTGTGTGTGTGTGTGTGTGTGTGTGTGTGTGTGTGTGTGTGTGCGCCGGTTTGGCCTAGCGGTAGGCCTAGGCTGGTAAGCAGAAGGACTTCGGTTCGATACCGCTTCGGCTCGCCTTTCTCTTCAAAAAGGGTGTGGTCTGTGGACACTGTCTTGTGAATGTGTCCCTCACAATTGATGAAACATTAAAATGGCTCTCATCGCTGCCCATATTAATGCAGTAATTCTGGTGGTGACAGTGTAGCGATAGGTATGTAATCTCTCTCTTCCACCACCTCCACACCCCCCCCCCCCACTTCTCCCTGTCCCTAATAAGCCTTATGGTTTCTGTGGACTTTAAGCACCGTGTTTACTTTCCTTACTTTTTTCAGGTGGCCGTCCTGGGCTCCCCGTCCGTAATAGTCCTTGTGGTCTCTGTTGACGTAAAGCAATAGTGAACTTGACTACTGTGTGAAAGTCGAGGTGGACGTCCTGGGCTCCCCGTCCCTAATAGTCCTTATGGTCTCTGTGGACGTAAAGCAACATTGAACTGTGTGAATGTCGAGGTGGTGGACGTCCTGGGCTCCCCGTCCCTAATAGTCCTTATGGTCTCTGTGGACGTAAAGCAACATTGAACCTGAACGTGGCTGTTCTTTGAGCCCAGAGGAGCTAGATCAGGAGCAGGGAGATGGAGCTGGGCTCTCATAGCAGGATGGCTTAATTAACTCCTTCAATGCCATGATGTCACTTAAAAACGACCAATAAAAGTACGAAGTCCGAAACGCTCATCCTTTTTGTCGTCTTTTTCGCACTAGCATGTGAAAGGACTTTGATCACAACACATATAGCATTCAAAGCGGATTGTTATAAGACTGGAAAATATATACTGTTTTCAGGCGGGTCCGTGCATCTGTCAGCCCGGAAATTTTACAGGCTGGGCTCTCATAGCAGGATGGCTTAATTAAACGTCTTGCTGCAAAGCTGTTCCTCAGCAGTTGCTTCTCGGACACGGTCTTCGAGACTTCATTTTCTCCGCACAGCTGTTGAAACAGCAATTAGCCAACGAAGTACACGAGCTGCTTCGCACTGGTGAAGTCCCCACTTCCTTAACATTGTTTTTCTGGCGGTGGCTGACGGTCTCTTCCGTCTTTGCGGGTCGGAGCGCTTTACCGGACCCCCCTCCCCACCCCAACCCCCACCCCCCCCACCCCCCACCACCGCCCCTCCAATCCTCCCCCCATCACTACCCCCCAGCCCCACCTCCCCACCCCACATCCAGTTCGCTCTCCGTAATAAGCAGTATGGTTTCTCTGGACGTAAGGCTCCATGAAAGATGAAGCGGTTGGTCTTGTGAGCCGGGTTGGCCTAGCGGTGAGGCGGAGCGAAAGGTGTTGGTTCGAGTCCCTGCTTCGGCTCTTCTTTTGTCTTTTAAAACTGTGTTACAGGGTGGTAAGGGGTACCCGCGCGTGGTGCGTGTGTGTGTGTGTGTGGTGTGTGTGTGTGTGTGTGTGTTGTGTGTGTGTGTGTGTGTGTGTGTGTGGTGTGTGTGTGTGTGTGTGTGTGTGTGTGTGTGTGTGTGTGTGTGTGTGTTTGTGTGTGTGTGTGTGTGTGTGTGTGTGTGTGTGTGTAGAGAGAGAGAGAGAGAGAGAGAGAGGGGGTGGTGCGTGCGATGCGTGCGTGTACCGTGCGTATTGTGTTTTCGTTTCAGCTTACGGTTGTGTGTGTATGGGGTGGGGGAGTCGTCTCAAGAGCAAAACGATTATTAATACCTGAATAAAATTATTTAGAAGGCGCAGATAAGATTGATACGACAGGTCGAACCTGGAACATTCTCATTAAAGGAGAGAGAGAGAGAGAGAGAGAGAGAGAGAGGAGAGAGAGAGAGAGAGAGAGAGAGGACACACACACACACACACACCACACCACACCATCATCATGCACACACACACACACAGGTCACTAACAGTTTGACAGAGGCAGCAGATCCCAATTTATGTGGTGTACAAAGAAGAAAGAAGAAACTGCGCAATAAAAATAAAAATAAAAAAATAAAAAAATAAACGAAAAAGAAGAGGAAGAAGATAGAGAAGATCACAAACAACAATAACAACCGCCACCACAACCGAATCATCACCTCAGGCTCAGTAATTTCCATCCCTACTCAGATTCTGACTGATCTAATAATAATAATAATAATAGTAGATAACTTTTGTATAGCGCTATTCTCTGGTGTACACAAACTCACTGCGCTTTACAACATTTTCCAACATTTTTTAAGTGAGAAAAAAATTTCAAAAATCAAAATCAAAGACAGCTTGTTCACAAAAGTAATACATATATAACAACTAACAAAACACACACACACACACACACACACACACACACACACACACACACACACACACACACCACACACACACACACACACACACACACACACACACACACACAAACATACATATGAGAAGCAGCAACATACAAAGGGGGAAAGAGAGAAAATCTAGATGCTGTCAAAAACGTTTGCCACAGAAAAAAACAGCTATACATGCAAACAGTCGGGACGAAAAAGCAAACAGAAAATCAAGCGGGGGGTTCGGGGCGTGGGGTGGGGGGGGGCGTGGGGGAGGGGGGGGTGGCAGCGTGGGGGAGGAGGTTGGACTAGGGCGGGCGAGCGGGGAGGGAGAAACTGAAAAGAAAAAAGAAAGCCTAGTGTTTGCTTGTACTGGCGCCATCAGACAGAGATACAGGAGCAGACGCTGGGTGGGGGTCAAATTTCACCTGTATGTCGCTTGCACGGGTGAATGGGTTCATGCTGCGCAGGTGAGGCTGATTATCTCCAACGACCTCGTTCCCGATGGACAGCAGACGGCCACCCATGCGCATGCGCCCTCGCCAGTTTCCGTGTGGATCGTAAATTAAGCGGCTTGCAGTGATAAGTCAGTTCTAACATCGATAAGGGGGGGCGAGGGGAGGCCGGAGAAGGGGAGAGGGTGTTGTTTGTTGTTTATGGGGGCTTGGGGGTGGGGGGGGGGGGGGGAGGCACGCCCCTGCATCAGTGTGAAATGATTTTCATCACTGAAAATGCGTAGCATTGAAAGTAGATGATGTTATAGGACCGGAAATATACTGTTCAGTTGCAAACCGCATCCGTGCAACTTTCAGCCCAGAAATGTTACAGGCTGGGGCATTGAAGGGGTTAAGCGTACCACTGAGACATTTCTCAGCAAGGCCTCAGTGGTGGATCTGAAGGTCTGGGTGAGGCGGGAGGAGGGCGGGGAATGTGAGTGGGGGCTGCACCTGTTGCATGGTGGGGGGGGAATGATGATCCACAAGTGTATCAGTTGCTGACGGGAAGAAACTACTTCTGTAGATTTCAGTTTTCGAATGAGGGACGACTAGTGGAGCCGGCTTGGTCTCATGACCTCTGGTATTGTTTGGCGGGGTGACTGAAGTTGAGAGTTCTTTCTTTCCCTGGGTTTGGTGTCAGACACACCTCTTACTTTCTTTCTGTAGGTTTGGTGTCAAACACACCTCTTACTTTCTTTCTGTAGGTTTGGTGTCAAACACACCTCTTACTTTCTTTCTGTAGGTTTGGTGTCAGACACACCTCTTACTTTCTTTCTGTAGGTTTGGTGTCAGACACACCTCTTACTTTCTTTCTGTAGGTTTGGTGTCAGACACACCTCTTACTTTCTTTCTGTAGGTTTGGTGTCAAACACACCGTCTTACTTTCTTCCTGTAGATTTGGTGTCAAACACACGTCTTACTTTCTTTCTGTAGGTTTGGTGTCGAACACACCTCTTACTTTCTTCCTGTAGGTTTGGTGTCAAACATACCTCTTCCTTTCTTCCTGTAGATTTGGTGTCAAGCACACCTCTTACTTTCTTTCTGTGGGTTTGGTGTCAAACACACCTCTTACTTTCTTTCTGTAGGTTTGGTGTCGAACACACCTCTTACTTTCTTCTTGTAGGTTTGGTGTAAAGACACCCCGTCTTACTTTCTTCCTGTAGGTTTGGTGTCAAACACACGCCCTTACTTTCTTCCTGTAGGTTTGGTGTCAAACACACCGTCTTCCTTTCTTCCTGTAGGTTTGGTGTCAAACACACCTCTTACTTTCTTTCTGTAGGTTTGGTGTCGAACGCACCTCTTACTTTCTTTCTGTAGGTTTGGTGTCAAACACACCCTCTCACTTTCTTTCTGTAGGTTTGGTGTCAAACACACCTCTTACTTTCTCTCTGTAGGTTTGGTGTCAAACACACCTCTTTCAGTCTTTCTGTGGGTTTGGTGTAGTTAAACACACCTCTTTCTTTCTTTCTGTGGGTTTGGTGTCAAACACACCTCTTACAGACTTGTACCGCGTCAGTGGCGAGTCGATCTTGTTTTGAAGTAGGACGGAGCTTCAGGAGGTCGAGGTCGAGTTCGGCTCAGTCGGTTAGAACTAGGTCCCACCAATGAAAGGTTGGTTGAGCCACTCTGCTGCTTTACGTCCACAGAAATCGTAGGCTTATTAGGGACTGGAGCCCAGGACGGCCACCTCGACTTTCAAACACAGCTCCTGAGCTCTGAGAATAATAAACCTTCAAAAGAACGCTTATTTATTAGAACAAAAACACAATCTGCAAATGTTTCGTGGTAATCCCCTTTTTCATGCTACAAAACGACACTTAAACAGTTACTACGATGAAAAACGATGAAAAATTAGATGTGAAGCGAAATAACTCCTCTTTTTAAATGGTTGAGCTATGTTGTTTTCCTGTCCAGTGCTTGGAAAAATGTTCAAAATGTTAAAACTAGAGTTCATCAATTTTGCATTCTGCCGCTGCAAGGGCTTTTCCGAGCGTAACGACACCACCGGGAACTCGGCTAAACCAAATTACGAAGCAAGGGGGAACACTCTTAATTTAAACAATTCATTCAGCAGATACGGAATTACGTCCCCTAGATTTTCAGCGTCCGAGTTGGCTCCTCAGACCAAAAGTCCCACCCCAAATGCTCAGAGAGATCAGCAGTTCTGTAGGGCTAAAATAAACTCCCATGAAAACCTTCCTCTTCTCACAGTATTTCCGCCCCAACTAATATCAATACCCAGTTTCTGCTAGTCATTGTGTGTGTGTGTGTGTGTGTGTGTGTGTGTGTGTGTGTGTGTGTGTGTGTGTGTGTGTGTGAGAGAGAGAGAGAGAGAGAGAGAGAGAGAGAGAGAGAGAGAGAGAGAGAGAGAGAGAGAGAGAAACAGACAGACAGACAGAACAATAGCCTACCGTCGGTAGAAAACTTGGGTGGTAATCATTAAAGCAGCTCATGCTGTCAAATATTCCACACAGGGCTCTAAGCGGTCAATAAATGAAGCGAAGCAAATTCATGTATAGCCTGCACTCATACTCAAACATTTTTTGCTGGCAATCTACATTGTAGGGATAGCAATAATTAAAGCGTTCTACAAAATGCAATACCAAGAGAGAGAGAAAAGGCTCCACACAATTTACTCAAGGGACAGTACTCCTCAAGATAATTATATCAAAGGTGTTTAGAAGAGTTACTGCCCTTAGACTGACCTCTTAATCTTATTGGAACCGAGCCTGATGCTGTGGTTCCAAAGACTTTTTCTCCTGCTGAAAGTCCCCGCACACATGTCTGGAATATTCGTTGATGTAGGCGGCCACATAAAACGTTCTGCTAAGATGACTGCTGTTTACATTCTTGCCATGTTTCTTTCATTTGTTTGCTTTTGAATGCAAGTATATCCCAGTTGAGTCAGGTTTGTGTGTGTGTGTGTGTGTGTGTTGCAGTCCTCACTGAAGTTCACATTATACATTTGCCGTTATACTGATTAACTGCATTCCACAAACCCTGAAAATCCTTGTGGTAGCTATCAAAAATTCAATTGTATTTTGACCCTGAAATAAGAACACTTATTTATGGAAGTTACGCAATCTAGAGGGTGTTCACACAGAGGCAAGGCATTGGTTTGGCCTTTGATTCACTGTGCTTCTTGAAAATATTTACGTCACAGACTAGTTTTCGCAAAAACTGGATTTGTCACTTACTGTGCTTCTGGATCATTTTTACTTCACAGACTAGTGTTCGCAAAAACTGGATTTGTCACTTAGGCCCTGTGTGTTCTCAGATACACAAGCTACAGGACGTATTATTTCTGTTTTGTGCGTCAGTTCATCCTGAGGTGACCCAGTGTGGCTGACGTGATGTTAAAATCGTGTCTTTCTTGCTTTGTCCATGCTTGTGTAAAGTTCCGTCTCCTCATCACCTACAGGGACTGGATTATCCTCGCTTCAATTTTGATCTGGTGGCAAATTTATACTCCATGATTTAGAGTTCTTTGTATGATTCTTCCCACACAGCACTGACTGAATAGAATTGCCATCAAACCATGGAATAACTTTTTCGTAGCCGTTAATTTTATGATGAGAAATCGAGAATCACACAAATATTTTGAGGAACGGCAATATGCTGACTACCTAAAAAGTTAAAAATTCTCTTTCGTAATTTGATAGTTTTGATTACAAACAAAACTTGTGCTGGTGACATTTTACTATGGTGTGACCTTTAAATGTCATACAGGAAAAATCTTGATAGGTCCTCTATTTATAAATAATCCTTTTAATGTCAGTAATCTGCCATATATTATATGCAACTGTTCCTACTTCTGGCTCATACTTCATATCTCACATGTATGCACTATGAAATACTCAAGTAGTCTGAAATCCTTCTAATTTTGTGCCATAAATTTGCACTTTCTGCTTTACAAGTGTTCCCATCCTCTAAGCAGTCTGATTTCAAATAACTTTCAAGATAAGACTTTTATGCCGTCATCTTTAATTATACGAAGCTGCATGCACACATACACACACATACAAAACCACCCACCTATCTAAACGCACACATATATAATGTACAGTAATACAGACGTGCACACGCACACAACACACACACACACACACACACACACACACACACACACACACACAGAGTACCAACACAACACTCAAGTCACATCAGAAACACTATATTCCCAAACAATCTCTCTCCACATGCCTGGGTTCGGACTTCACCTCTGTCTTTCTCATGGCAGCAACAGCTTGTGGGAAATGCTACCAGTACAAGTACCACAAACGTGCTAATCTGATGGCAGTGATGCCAACACAAATTAAAATGAATGCTAAAAATGTACAGAAGGTGGGTGTCCATTTATGACTCAGTGAGAGGCCTTCGCTTCTTTTCTCTGGAGACGGACATGCTCCTTTTTGCCCCAGTCAAACACCATGTAGCATATGGCAAGGGCTGAAACATATACAACAAATGCGCACAATAAACAAGAACAAAATACAAAACAAAAACGGCCAACTATCACAGTATCAGATCACTATCATGATCAGTGCACTTAACTTTGTAACCAGAAAATACACTTTTAATTTTGCTTAGTTCAAACTCTCCTGCGACCTTAATGTAGGGGAGCAGGGTGGGGAGTGAGGGAAGCAGGCAAACTCCAAGCACTGGTTTACGACATCCTTCCTTCAACCACTGCCGTATTTAGTTACGTCATAGGGTCCAGAAAACTGTTAGCTAACGAGCAGTTTTTTGTTGGTGCTCAAACAGTAGTGAGTTGGTTGCAAACAACTCAAATAAAACAAGGCGTGTCATTTATAGCTGCCAACAAAGTTTACACCAGCACAAATAAAACCACAATCGTTTGAATCAAGACGGAACTCTTTTTTTTACCCAGGGTGTCTGCGTCTTGTGTTTACGTGCGTGCTTTGGTGCTAGGTTGCTTCTAGTCATATTAGTACCGGAACCTTTTGGAAGGCACTGACCGCGTCACTGGACAGCTGCGCGGAGATAAAGAGTGCCCATAAACTGGTATGAAAGTGAGACTGAATAACTCAAAACAATTATTCAGAATAATGTGGTTGTGACAGTGGAAATGGGAGGGAGAATTTATTTCCAAGCTAAAAAACTGCAAAGCTTTGTTCCCAGCTTGCTAGAGGAGCCGCTTCCCAAGCAGCTTTTCCAATTTCATAAAGTAAAAAAGCTTGATAAAAAACAAAACAAAAACAAACAAAAAACCTCTACTCACGTGGAACTACTCTGAAAACTTGACCTGAGAATCGTCTGAACATGTTAGGAAGTCCCTTGGAGATGGCGCCGGCAAACGCCCTCTGTTCAAATGGTGAAAGACTGTATGTGATGATGTTGCGAACCCGCGTCAACTGTCCAAAATGGCGTCCCATGGCTGCAAACACACAAAAACACTGCTGTTTGACCATTATACATTACACACACTGACAGTCTTCAGAGAACAAAAAGACAGGAATCAACAGAGGAAGTGGAACTGTTTCAAAGCAAACATTTGAGAAACTTGTGAGATGGGTTGGAGGGCAAGAGCTTTCCCCAGTGTGCAGACGGTCACATTCTACAGCCATGATCATGGCAGAACACAACAAATTGTATCCATGAATGTGAATACACACATGTTTGTGTGTGTGTGTGTCACTAACAGTGTGTGTGTGTGTGTGTGTGTGTGTGTGTGTGTGTGTGTGTGTGTGTGTGTGTGTGTGTGTGTGTGTGATCCTTTGTTGTTGTTGTTTTTTAATGCATGTGCATGTGTGTACATGTGTGTGTGTGTGTGAGTGTTGGTGAGTCAGTCATGTGATCTGTGTGAGTGCAGTGAGATTTTGTGTGTGAGTGGTGAGTCTTGTGTGTGTGTGTGTGTGTGTGTGTGTGTGTGTGTGTGTGTGTGGTGTGGTGGTGTGTATGTGATTGTCAGTGAGTGAGTGAGGTGTGAGTGAGTTTGTGTGTGTGTCGTGTGTCAGTGAGATTGTGAATGTGTGTGTGTGTGTGTGTGTGCGCACACGCGCATGTCATCTTGTGTTGTCCGATTCCTCAAGCAGACAAGCTCTTGGATCTTGATATTTACGCTGCTTAAACATCCAGTAGTCTGGCTTAGTGTAGATGATCGTCGTTGCATCATCACCTTCAAAGTTCAGTCAATCAGTGTGGATTATATTTCACATGCTGTTTTACCCCTTTATTCTGAGATGGTTCTTCTTTGTATCCCCATTCTGCTACACGATTTCAATCCATTAGTCTCTAGAGTAATGATAATATTTAATATTCTGTTTTTACAGAAGTGTTACAAAATCCAACCACAGATACTGACACTAGTGACAGTGACAACAAGAAACAGGCAGTCTTCGCAGCAACCAAAATGAGAAAAGTGAAGAAGGAGGAAAAAGGAAAAAGAGGCCGGGTTGCACAAATAATACTGTTCAAGATTACTGTCAAATCCCCCCTCCCCCAATTAAATAAATCAAAAAAGCTATATATGTAAAAGCAGAGAATTTTGAGTAAACTGGCAAAAAATTAGATACCTTCGGTCGTTCAGGTGCCCTTGGGTAGCGGCTCTGTAAAAGATGCGCAGTTTCGAATTCAGTTCTTTTGATCACTTACAAATATCTGCACCTATGTCATGTAACTTTCTCAAACACCGGTATGTTTAAAATATACATCTCTATTAATCTAAAAATTCGCAAAAATGACTGTTTTGTCGAAATATTCGAAAACAAAATCTATTGTAGCTTTCCTTTCAACTTTTGTGCAAGATAAGAATCTATACCAATCGAGAATAAATGCGCCACATTGTGACTGACTCACACCACTGCACCAAAAGCCGTAACTATGCTTAGCAATCTTTGCTCACGCACAAACGCAGACACTCCTATACACACAATAACATTCAATCGGCTGATCAAACGCACGCGTGCGCACACAAACACACACGCACCCGGCACACACTGACACTAACACACTAGTACCACGTGGCACACATGACACCAGTGACTGACATGACTACACATACAACCTGAGTACTAACACACACACACACACTCACTGGCACACTGACACACACTACACGCGCGCGCGCACACACACACTCACTGACACTGGCACTCACACACACACACACACACACACACACACACACACACACACACACATCTACACTGACACACGACACAGTAGTCAACACACACTGACACACACACACACACACACACACACACACACACACACACACCACACACACACACAACACCGCGCGCGCCGCACAACACACCTCTCTCACACACACACACACACACACACACACACACACACACACACACACACACACACACACACACACAAACCACACATGACACACTGAACACAGCGCCTAGCACACACACACACACACACACACACACACACACACACACACACACACACACACACAACACACACACAACTACACACACACTACACACACTACACACACACACATCACACACCGCAGCGCCCACAAACACACACACACACACACACACACACACACACACATGTCACACTCACACACACACACACACATGACACACACACACACACACACACACACACACACACACACACACACACACACACACACACACACACACACACACACACACACAACACACACACACACACACACACACACAACACACACACACACACAAAACACAACATGCAAACACACACACTGCACACACTACGCACTGACTCGGACACCATGACACACACCACCACACCACCACCACACACACACACACACACACACACACACACCACACACACACACACACACAGACCCGACTCACTACACACACACACACACACACACTATCCCTCACCCACCCCCGCACACAACACACACACACCACACACCACACCACAACACACACCACACACACACACACACACACACCACTTCACACACTCACACACACATCACACACACACACACACACACACCACACACCACACACACACACACACACACACACTCACACACACACACACTCACACACACACACACACACACACACACACACACACACACACACACACACACACACACACACACACACACACACACACACAGGCCTTGCATCACTAGTTAGGCCGGAGAACATCAGGCAAGGGCAGATCATCGACTCTTCAGTCCCGCTTGCCGTGCAACCGACAGCCGGTTCTTCTGCCAACACTGAGGCCAGCAGCACACTGAAGAACCACTGAGGCCGAGTTCGCGCGGTACGGCCACTGATTAAAAGACAAGGTACGCATAGGCCTTATACTGACAGGCCCACGCTGCACTAAACGGTGACGTGCAGCCTAGGCTACATGCATGCCGTGTCAGCCAGTTCGGTATGTCTGACAAACGCTGACGCCCAACCCAACTTACCTCAGTCAGTCCCGGGAACTCCAACACCACTGGTTTACGACATCCTTTGCGCGGGAGGAAGGTGCCGGAAAGCGATGCTCAGACGGTGTGGTGATGCCCCCATCAGCCCTGGCTTTCCGGCGGCGCCCTCACTGCCTCTGCCGCTGGATCGTCCGCTGGATCGTCAGTCCATACTCGGTGACTGTCTGTCCAGGCGGGCGGCTGCCGGCATCCCAAACTTATCATGATGCGTCGGCCACTGAACTAGGGGATCAGTGATATGCGCCTCAGTCAGTGGCGGCCGGCGCAGCGGCGACAGTGTGACTCGGCCGCACGGACAGCCGCTGGCACACCACAACACACACACACACCACAAACGGACAGACAGACATTCTCTCTCTCTCTCTCTCTCTCTCTCTCTCTCTCTCTCTCTCTCTCTGTCTCTCTCTCTCTCTCTCTCTCTCTCGGTAGCTTAGCAAGGACTAGTTGTTAGGTTTTTGACTGAACCTAAACTACAAGTCCTTGTAAAATAAAGTTTTCGAGTTCGAGTCTCGGTTCGGTTGTCTCTGTCTCTGTCTCCTCTGTCTCTCTGTCCTCTGTCTCTCTCTGCTCCTCTGTCCTCTCTTCTCTTCTCTCGCTCTCTCTCCTCCATCTCTCACATCCTCTCCTCTCTCTCTCACGCACACACACACACGCGCGCGCGCGCGCACACACACCACACCTCATACACACACACACACACACACACACACACACACACACACACACCACACACACACACATACACACACAATGACACACATAATGATATACACACACACACACACACACACACACACACCGTCACGGACGCAGACATTCACACACTCACTCGCCACACACACACACACCACTGAGTCATTTTGAACCGCCCCAACTGCATACCGCGTTTCGTCCATTTCACAAAGTCACGTTTCGAGTCAGTGTTGTGTGTGGTTTCGAACAGGTTTGAATCAGTGTTGTGTGTGGTTTCGAACAGGTTCGAGTCAGTGCTGGGTGTGCTTTCGAACAGGTTCGAGTCAGTGTCGTTGTATGTGACTTTGATCAAGTTCGAGTCCGTGACCTCGACTGAACTCCCACCATCCCCACCCCGACACCTAGCTGAAAGAAGTGAGAATGCACCAGAGACTCACCCCTGGCTGAAAGAAGTGAGAATGCACCAAAGACTTATCTTCATGTATCCCTGCTGCTGTTTCACCTAACAGCTACCTAATACCTCTGAGAGAAGAAAAAAGAAAAGAACAAAAAGACAAAAGAAGAAGACAAATAAGGCTAAAAAGATCAGAAGACTTCAGGACTATAAACACTGTAGACCGATCAGCAAGAAAGAACACCCGCTGCCATGCTGTAGAAACCACCCAGACAGCCATCTTCACTGAGAAACAGTTTTTTTCCGGCGAACAATCATACACCGAAACAACCTAGAAGACAGCACAGTCTGCGCTGAGACAGTTGAGAGTGTAAGCTATATATTCTCTCCTGCCCTCTCCAGTGTAAAAAGAAACAGTTGCGCGCGCGTGTGTGTGTGTGTGTGTGTGTGTGTGTGTGTGTGTGTGTGTGTGTGTGTGTGTGTGTGTGTGTGTGCGTGCGTGTGCGTGCGTGTGTGCGTGCGTGTGCGTGCGTGCGTGCGTGCGTGCGTGCGTGCGTTCTCCCCGTTTTTGCGCTGATGTTTGTACCAGAATTGGTCGTTGCCAACGTAATTCATCAAGTGCTGTGTGTGGCTTCAGTCAGGTTCGAATAAGTACGGTGTTGTGTGTGGCTTCAGTAAGGTTGTGTGCGGCCGTTTCTGATCGGGTTCGAGTCAGTAACGTTGTGTGTGGCTTGGATCAGGTTCGAGTCAGTGTTGTGTGTGGCTTGGATCAGGTTCGAGTCAGTGTAGTGTGCGGCTTCAGTCAGGTTCGAGTCAGTGCTATGGTATGTGGCTTCGATCAGGTTCGAGTCAGTGTTGTGTGTGGCCGCTTCCATGAGGTTCGAGTCAGTGCTATGCCGTGTGGCTTCGATCAGGTTCGAGTCAGTGTTGTGTGTGGCCGTTCGATCAGGTTCGAGTCAGTGTTGTATGTGGCTTCAGTCAGGTTCAAGCCAGTGCGGCCGCTTCCATCAGGTTCGAGTCTGTGCTATGCCGTGTGGCGTCGATCAGGTTCGAGTCAGTGTTGTGTGTGGCTTCGATCAGGTTCGAGTCAGTGGCTTCAGTCAAGTCAGGTGTGGCTTCAGTCAGGTTGAAGTCAGTCTTGTGTGCGGCCGCTTCGATCAGGTTCGAGTCAGTGCTATGCCGTGTGGCTTCGATCAGGTTCGAGTCAGTGTTGTGTGTGGCTTCAGTCAAGTTGGAGTCAGTGTTGTGTGTGGCCGCTTCGATGAGGTTTGAGTCAGTGTTGTGTGTGGCTTCAGTCAGGTTCAAGCCAGTGTGGTGTACCGTACGGCCGCTTCGATCAGGTTCGAGTCAGTGCTATGCCGTGTGGCTTCGATCAGGTTCGAGTCAGTGTTGTGTGTGGCTTCAGTCAAGTTGGAGTCAGTGTTGTGTGTGGCCGCTTCGATGAGGTTTGAGTCAGTGTTGTGTGTGGCTTCAGTCAGGTTCAAGCCAGTGTGGTGTACCGTACGGCCGCTTCGATCAGGTTCGAGTCAGTGCTATGCCGTGTGGCTTCGATCAGGTTCGAGTCAGTGTTGTGTGTGGCTTCAGTCAAGTTGGAGTCAGTGCTATGTGTGGCTTATATCAGGTTCAGGCGGTGAGAGGGGAGGGCGGAGGAGGGAGGGGGAGGGCAGGGGTTGGGAATGAGAGCCCAGATCCACGGCCTCCCTGTTCGCACAGCTCAAAGTCTGGGCTCTGAGGCGATGTCAGAGATCCTGGCCCTTTCACACTGGCAGCGGCTCTCATTAACAGCCCGACGCACG
>JABMCL010002484.1:727500-740000 GCA_018857735.1 Alviniconcha marisindica
GTCAGACCCTAGCTTTTACTGCCTTTTCATTGTTTAATTGTTGTTATGTCGATTGAAAAAGGGTTACGGCCCCGAAAATTCTCACTGTCGTGACGCCGTTTTGTTTTGTCATATCACTGAGTTAAATCAGCGTTCCTTTTGAGCTTTTATGCGTAAGAGAATCTCTTCACTGCCGGTTCATTTTAGTGGCCTGTTGTAAGTCATCGTTATTATACTATATTGTACATAACGATCGACAGTTATGAGGCAAAACTCAGTGACGGACTGAATTTAGCCGACTCGGGCGGGCAGGCCTTGACAAAGCTCTCCGATGGGCAAAAATTTGGAATAAAAGTTTTATAACCAAACTGAATCTCTCTCTCTCTCTCTCTCTCTCTCTCTCTCTCTCTCTCTCTCTCTCTCTCTCTCTATATATATATATATATATCATATATATTATCGCGTTATCAGGCAAAACATATATACTCATAGGAATATCGAAAATAATTCCGACCGTTGCATGGTAACCAAATCAGCAAATCTTGTAACTAAGTTTGCATGGGTTTCCTGGGGGTGTGTTAATGCCGTAAACCCGTTGTGTATAGCGTCGTAAATGTTGTGTGATAGAGGAATAACCTAAGAGTACCAGACTGCGATCGACTCGGTGTGGTTCCTCCGGAGAGCAGAGACCTTTTTACCCTGCTGAAAGGAAGAAAGGAGGAGAGGTCACTGCGCGTCCAAAATTAGACTAGTCTGTCCTTGACACAGATATCTGCGCCGTGCACAGAACGAGACAGCCACACGAGGCCAAACACGCGCTGTGTGCTCGTCTGTTCCTGGCTGCGTGTGACCTGATTGCAAGACATGGCACACTCGTCATTCGAGCGATGGCCGACAGTTTCAGAAACGAATCTGTAGGCGTCTTTGCGTGATTCTAAGGTCGTGTGTGGGTAGGTTTGACTCCGGAGGAGATATCACTTCTTTTCTCGATCGTTTTTTGACTTGGCACGGCGGCAACGATGCTGGGTGGTAGACGATTTTCGAAGTGAAGTAGGCCATCATTTGGCCGAAGTGTCAATCTGACGGCTTTACTGCTAAGCTTCAAAAATACATTTCTAGGCGTCTCAAGTGCGCGATTCTACCACCATTGCAGAGTAATAGTCGATCCTGAGTCCGATAAGGGGGCCCGAGGACTGGGAAGTGAAGAAATAAGGAGGAAATGAGCTGGAACAAGCAAAATGGAACCCCGTGATAACGCCGCGAGGACGACGGAATGTGCAGCCTTGACGCCAAGCGACAAGAGTGCACACAGTGGATTCAGTGACATTCCAAGCCTCTGGTGCTGTCTGCTGTTTCAGGCAGAGCAGCCTCAGGTCTGTGACACTGCCATGACACCACGGCGTCTGGCAGGTTTGGGAGCTCTCAGGCAGTGATCCGGCCGATGACCAGGTGTAGTTTCGGTGTGGGTGATACAACTGATTCAGTGATTGACTACACCATCTAGATCATCTCATAGATATGTGCACACCCGGTGCTGTGTCAGGTGCTATAATGTCAGCGTCATATAATTGACCCCTGCCACTGCCAGTCTTAAACAGACACTGGTTTGTCATCTTCCACTTCCAGAGTACCCCTACACTTCACTGTGCACACAAACTTGGTAAGTTGCTTATAAATGCCTTATAAATGTAATCACATGTGACTGCAATGGGGTGAGGGGTTGGGGTGGGGCAGGGGTAGGAGTGGGGGCGTTGGAAATACATCATTACATGTAATATACATAATACTATTTGCATAGAGTGAAAAATGCATTAAAAAAAGGGCGGGGGGGGGGGGGGGGGGAAGTCCGTGCTTATGAATATGAGTAAGTAAGTTGGTGTTTTACGCCCAGTCGACCAGTGTGGTTATATATATATATATCTATATATATCAGGTGACAGGTTGATCTGTGGTTACGATAATGTGAATGCTGAAATAAAATTATTCAAAGTATAGGATACTAATAGTAATAATACTATCTTGTCAGTTCCATCCTAGCTGTATGCTGTAGTGTGTGCTGTAAGTGTAACCACTGTTGAAAAAAATCTGCCCCACCAAACAGCTTGGTGAACAGCTCCAGTCCATGCAATTGCAAGAGTGCACCCAGGGTTGTGGATGACCCACAACAAACTGAAACTAAATGATGAGGAAACGAAAGTACTGATCATTATTAATAATATAGATCTGTGCCCAGGATTTTGAACTCCACATCTATTCCCAACTATCTTCTTGTAGGAAACTCAACAGTTCATCTTTCTCAGTCGGCTAAAAGCCTTGGGGTAACTTTTGACATGCACTTAAACAATAGCTGCACTTGTACAAGTTTGTAGAACTTTAACCTGATCCAAACAGCTAACTTTGAACTGCATCATACTGGTATCACTGCATCAGCTCTATACCCAAATACCCCCTTCAGGTAGGGACCAGCATTGATGATGTTTGCACACACGGCAGCCTTTGGCAAAAATTAAAACTTCAACTTGTTCAAAACTTGAAGTCACCAAAAGTCTTGTTTCCGCTTTCATTCTTTCACCACTGGACTGTTGAAATTTCCTTATCTCTGGATTCCCTCAGTATGATCTTCTAATTCTATTATATAATCTGTAGATCATACAAACTTCAGAAGGTTCAGAACAATGCAGCTCGTCTGGTCTTGAAAATTCCTAGGACAGACCACATTACACCTCATCTTCTTACTCTTAGTCTGCACTGCCACTGGCTTCCAATCAGTGGTTGAGTCAAATACAAAATTTCTTCTGGTCTTTCTGAAGATCCACTCAGGATCTATAGATCTATACAGTATACATGTATACACATGTATGCCTTCCACTAGTTCCAGGTAACTTTGATGTTCTGCAGACAGCTGTATTCTTGGCATTCCATAGATCTGTCAACACTTAGTCATGTTGTGAACGTTCTTTCTCGGATTCCATTGTCCAGTGCTCTTGAACACAACGTTCTTTCTCAGATTCCATTGTCCAGTGCTCTTGAACACAACGTTCTTTCTCAGACTCCATTGTCCAGTGCTCTTGAACACAACGTTCTTTCTCAGATTCCATTGTCCAGTGCTCTTGAACACAACGTTCTTTCTCAGACTCCATTGTCCAGTGCTCTTGAACACAACGTTCTTTCTCAGACTCCATTGTCCAGTGCTCTTGAACACAACGTTCTTTCTCAGACTCCATTGTCCAGTGCTCTTGAACACAACGTTCTTTCTCAGATTCCATTGTCCAGTGCTCTTGAACACAACGTTCTTTCTCAGATTCCATTGTCCAGTGCTCTTGAACACAACGTTCTTTCTCAGACTCCATTGTCCAGTGCTCTTGAACACACTTCTGAAACAGTAAAAGAAATTAGACTCAAACTCTCAGTCTCTCTGTCAGCCTCTTCCTTTAAATTGTCACTTAAAACACATGATAAGGATCAATGTATGTGTGTGTGTATGTGTGCGTGCGTGCGTGTGTGTGTGTGTGTGCGTGTGTGTGATGAGCAGGTTATACTCATAGAGACTTAGATCAAGATCTGCTCAACTCAGTGCGTCTGTGGTGCTTGTGTATTTTGTCCATTGTGAATGTTGTAAATTGTGTTCTTAATAATTGTAAAGCATTGTGAGCTCCTGTGAGAAAGGGTACATTATATATTGATAAACTATGTAAGTTAATTAGTTTAGTTTTACACAACATTACACTTACAGTTGTAAACACTTTACAGTAATTTGTAAATTGATGAATTTATGAAATCTCTATTGTTTGCCATTAATTTTTTATATTATAATGAATAATTATTGCTCTTGAATTAAACTTAAAGTGCATCACAAGAAGTACTTGCACTGCCTGAGGAACAAGGTTGAAGAGGACGGTGCCATCAGTACAGAGTCGCTGTTGATCCTGCTGTAACACTCTCCAGTGTTTTTTTACATAATTGACTGTCAAGTGTCATTATAGTGAATACTTTAGAAATAATACTGTTAGTGTTACTAATCCTGTTGTTCAAGCTCCAAGCTTTGCTTTACAATTACAGCATCCATCCTTTAACCACTGCCATAAACTTGATAAGGTATTATAACTGGTTACATACAAATTACCATAGGTCTCCAAAAACAGTCAGCTGACAGTTTTTCAGCTGTTCAAAAGTCAAATGTTAATAAGTTGAAGTTGCTAATCGTAAATCCACACAGACAACTCACATTACATCACTTATCAGGCCACATTTCTCTCATAATGATAATATACAAGTTTTATTTATAATCGCTCACAATACTTGTAGTACAGATGTAGAACAACTACAAGTATTGTGAGTGATTATAATTATATTTATAAAACTTGGATATTATCAATTCGAGTTTCATTTGTGCTTATGGTACAAGTTGTACCATAAGCACAAATGAAACCCTAATTGTTTGAGTCGAGAACAGAACTAACATTTTACTTTTCCTGGTTTTAGTACCCGGGGTGAATGCACCTGTTTATAAATGTGTGTGCTTTGACGCTCTGTTGCTTCCACAGTCATAGTAGTTTGGTACTCAAAACTTTAAAAAATCCAAATTTTACTGAGGGCATTGACAGTGTGACTGTGAGACTATGGAGTGTGGGCCATTTCAGTAGACAGCTCTGAGTGGGATAGGGTGTGCCCTTCAGATTCAGTGACCAGAGTGAACTAAGGTGCTGGAAGTGGAAGTAAAGTTTCAGGTAAGTAACTTGGTGTTTTAGTCTTTTAGTTTTACGCTCAGTCAGCCGGGTCCAGTATGATTATACCGGGGCGATTCTGGAAGCGGAAAGCAAGGCTCGGCTTAGGAGTGTGGTAAGACAATCCATGTCCAATAAATCATGCTTCTGATGAAACCTGGTTTCTAAATTCAGAATCAAATCAAGAACTGAAGAAATTTTACAAAAGGTGTTTGAAAGCAAAATCTCAGGCTTTAGGTTTTGATCTATCTCTTTGAACAGCCTGTGGCTGTGGAACAAAATACGTTTTGAGAAAGTTAGTTCCTTTAAGTTTAAATAGTATTAACTAATTAAGGTTAATGCATGCTGTTTCAGTTTCATCTGACTTTAATTTCAAACAGTTTGCAATTAAGAGCAGAACAGTCTGTATAATTATGTGCTAAAATGGATTTTAATACCGAATGAAACTGTCTAGACAAAATCTGAACAATAACGAATAATTTCAAATTCAATGCCTAATAATGTATTATTAATAAAATAATACACTGATAGTGATAGTGATGCAGAGGTTACATAACTCAGCAATAGGATCAAGATCTTGATACTAATGTTGTAATAAACAAGATAGTCCTTAATATAATAATAAACAGCATAGCTCAACCAAAAACAGATAAGCGGTTTAGCTTTTCATCTCATTTTTTTCATCGTTTAACTGTTGTTTAAGTGTCGTTTTGTAGCTTGATAAAGGGGATTACCCCAGAAATTTGCAGTTTTTTTGTCCAAATACAGAAAAGATTCAACTGAGAACCATGTTTATTACTATTAGTAATAGTAATAAACATGGTTCTTTTGAATCTTTTCTGTATTTGCCATTTGGATCTTGATACTAATGATAGTGATACAGAGGTTACACTTTACAGATACCTCTCACTCCTCGGCAATAATGATAGACTGACTGCTTGATGAAGTGTGAATTTTTGTTCTGCTGTGTTGCTTCACCACAAACAGCTACTGCAGTAAGGGCTGTGTTGTTTTCACCACACACAGCTACTGCCCTAAGGGTTGTGTTGTTTTCACCACACACAGCTACTGGGCTAGGGGCTGTGTTGTTTTCACCTCACACAGCTACTGCGCTAAGCGTTGTGTTGTTTTCACCACGCACAGCTACTGCGCTAGGGGCTGTGTTGTTTTCACCACACACATCTACCATGCTAGGGGCTGTGTTGTTTTCACCACACACAGCTACTGGGCTAGGGGCAGTGTTGTTTTCACCACGCACAGCTGCTGCGCTAGGGGCTGTGTTGGTTTCACCACACACAGCTACCGCGCTAGCGGTTGAGTTGGTTTCACCACACACAGCTACCACGCTAGTGTCTGTGTTGTTTTCAGTACGCACAGCTGCTGTGTTGGGGCTGTGTTATTTTCACCACACATAGCTCTTGTGCTAGGGGCTGTGTTGTTTTCACCACACACAGCTACTGCCCAGGGGGCTGAGTTGTTTTCACCACACACAGCTACTTAGCTAGGGCTGTTGTTTTCACTGGGGGCTGAGTTGTTTTCACCACACACAGCTGCTGCACTGGGGACTGAGTTGTTTTCACTACACACAGCTACTGTGCTAGGGGCGGTGTTGCTTTCACCACACACCGCTATCGCGCTAGGGGCTGTGTTGCTTTCACCGCACAGAGCTACCGTGCTAGGGGCTGTTTTCACCACACACAGCTACTGAGCTAGGGCTGTTGCTTTCACCACACACAGCTACCGCGTTAGGGGCTGTGTTGTTTTCACCACACACAGCTACTGCGCTATGGGTTGAGTTGTTTTCACCACACACAGCTACTGAGCTAGGGCTGTTGCTTTCACCACACAGAGCTACTGCGCTGGGGGCTGTGTTGTTTTCACCACACACAGCTACTGCGATAGGGGCTGTGTTGCTTTTACCACACACAGCTACCGCGCTAGGGGCTGTGTTGCTTTTACCACACACAGCTACCGCGCAGCTACTGGGCTAGGGGCGGTGTTGCTTTCACCACACACAGCTACTGGGCTAGGGGCGGTGTTGCTTTCACCACACACAGCTACTGGGCTAGGGGCTGAGTTGTTTTCACCACACACAGCTACTGCCCTGGGGGCAGTGTTGCTTTCACCACACACAGCTACTGGGCTAGGGGCTGAGTTGTTTTCACCACACACAGCTAAGTACTGCGCTAGGCAGGCCCCTGTCACTGACACTGGTACAGTTTGGTAGCCTCCTTGCGACCTTGGTAAGGGGATCCTCCTCGTCCTGGACCTCATAACTTCCACCCATTGCCTGAACTCCCACAGCTGCAAGTCAATACCCTCATCATGGACACCCTCCGGGATTGAAGCCAGCTGTGTGACTACCACATGCACTGATGTTTACACATGTATGGAAATAAGGAAGCGTGCATTGTGTTGCTGAACTCCAAAGTCCAAATTCTTACCTGGTATAGTAAAACCAGGATGTCTTTTTAATGTATTTTTATAGATATTTTTATTGCTAATACAGTGTTAACATTTCCATCTTGATGTACATTATGTGTGTTATACTATGCTTGTTCAGCGCTCTTAGCTGCAGGGTAGGCACTTTACAAATTTCCATTATTATTATTATTATTAGAGTAATTAGAGTTGGACACAACCTCTGTTTCTGAGCTGAAGCAAAGGATTAAACACTGACACAGAGATCATGAGAGACAGTGATTTAAAATGAATTTTTTTTTTTTTAAATAAAAAGCAAATGGTTTTGGTACTTTATTAAACATTTCCATCTTAAAAGTAAAAGTTTAATCAATCAGAGATCTGTTTTGCCCTCAGATCCCTCCACCCCACGTTCTGAACAGTGTTACAACTTACAGTACAGTTGTGTGTTTTTTGTATAAATTTCTAAAGTCTATAAACCTGTATAACTATAAGTTTTGTGTATTATGAGTTCTATAACTACAAGACCAGTTAATACATAACAATATAAAAATACATGTGACATACTGTAATTGTGGAAGGTTTTAAATACTGGTTGTGATTTGGTTGTGTTGACCAGTTCTAAAACAATTTTCTCTCTCTCTAAAATGTGGCACAGTATCATGGTGTGTGTGTGTGTGTGTGCGTGTGTGTGTGTTCTAGACAGGGAAGGGAGCAGGGTGCTACTACTATTAGTCGTAACAGTACAGCTCTGATAGTATGTATAGCTGTAAGATGGCTATGACATATCTGATATTCTGATTCCGATCTGATCCGTTACTCACTGACTGTGACTATCAGACCATCACCGGTTTCTTTGAACCACTTCACCACCTTATAGGTGTCACACCGGTTTCAGAAATCACCGAGGGGTGGTCTTCAGTTAAGGAGGTTCAGTTGCGAAACATGGGCTGAAAAAGTGGCCTTAGAAATTTGAATGGTCTCTTGCTAGGACTAGGAGCAGGAGCAGGATTGTGTTGCTGTTACTTTTGTGTTGGTAATTTGAACTGTCACCACTGTCGCTGACGCTACAGTACTGCAGTCTCCACTCACTGCGGCACCGATGCAGTACTTATCACTTCTGTTGCACTCTTTCACACAGCCATGAAGGTGATTGATTGATTGATTGATTGAACTTTATTTCTCAACGGTGAAGATATTAGCACAAAGGCCGACTCACATATCTGCCGTTGCTACAGTACTACTAATAACCAAGACATTCACAGTTAAATATTATGAAGAAGGGAGGAGGCCGGCAGTCACAGTGGAGACCCGATTTCCTGGATGCTGCCAGTCTGCAGAAATTTGAATGGTCTCTTGCTAGGACTAGGAGCAGGAGCAGGATTGTGTTACTGTTAGTGTTACCTTTGTGTTAGTATTTTGAACTGTCACCACTGTCGCTGACGCTACAGTACTGCAGTCTCCACTCATTGCAGCACTGATGCGGTACTTATTACTTCTGTTGCACTCTTTCACACAGCCATGAAGGTGATGAAGAAGGGAGGAGGCCGGCAGTCACAGTGGAGACCCGATTTCCTGGACGCTGCCAGTCTGTGTCGCAGTCTTCAGGAGGTATAGTGTATACCATTAAGTACTACTAGTTTGTCTTTCCCTATGGTGCTTTGTGTGGGTTGTTTGGGTGGAGCTGTGCTTCATGTGTGTATAGAAGAATGTCATATTATTTTAGGTTAATGTGTATCTTGTGAGCACTCAGGGCGTTGATGAGCGCATGATAAATGTACATTATTATTATTATTATTATTATTATTATAACTATAAAGTAGCTGTGTTGATGACCATTTTGGTATGCGTCGAGTGGAAGTTGGAACTGTAGTAAGATTGTGACTGACTTCTTGCCACCCCATCCCATGACTGCAGTTGACTTTTCACCCCATCCCATGACTGCAATTGACTTCTCACCACCCCATGACTGCAGTTGACTTCTCGCCACCCCATGACTGCAGTTGACTTGTCATCACCCCATGACTGCAATTGACTCCTGGTCACCCCATGGCTGCAGTTGACTTGTCATCACCCCATGACTGCAGTTGTCTCCTGGTCACCCCATGGCTGCAGTTGACTTGTCACCACCCCATGACTGCAGTTGTCTCCTGGTCACCCCATAGCTGCAGTTGACTTATCAACACCCCATGACTAGAGTTGACTTCTGGCCACCCCATGACAGCAATTGACTTCTGGCTACCCCATGACTGCAATTGATTTCTGGCCACCCAATGACTGCAATTGACTTCTTGCCACCCCATGACTACAGTTGACCCCCCCCCCCCCCCATCCTGTGACTGCAATTGATTTCTTGCCACACCATGACTTCAATTGACCAAAGTGCAGTTGACTTTTTGCCACCCTGTGACTGCAGCTGATTTCTAGCCACCCCACAGCTGCTAGATGTGCCATGGCCTGTCAGTGTCTCTGTACAGACACGCCTCCTTAGACAAGCTGGCGGGCTGTCCAAGAACCATTGTCATGGAAACAAAGCATGTGTCTGTGCTGTACTTGAAAAAAGATCAAGTGCCTTGGGTCTGTGCCATTTGAAGCATGAAGTGGAACACACATGTATACGTATTGTTTGCTTTGCTTAAGTTAAAGTGTAAATCATACTTATCAGTACTCTGTAATCATCCGGCTAAAGGGAGAGGTTGGTTTACCTACAGGTCTTCTTCTTCTTTCCTCAGGTGCCCAGGATCATGTTGATGATTATTCCGGCACTTTAGCGGGTGTTCGCAAAAAAAACAAAAAGTCCGTAAATTGTTACACTGTCTCGAGTTCCTTCTAATAAAAAAAGAGAGAAAAAAAAGAAAGTGCAAGGCACAGCTGCTGCAGGAGCAGTGTTACTCATTCCTGTCAGCGTGTATAGTATTTTCATGCGTCCAAACAGCTGCCACACTGTAGGAACAGACTGCTGCAGCTAGCTGCCAGTGCTTGGGATTTTGAAACATGCACCCAGATGTTGATGCATGCGATTGTACACTGGGGGGGGGGGGGGGGCTGTACAGACACCGTAAGAAAGTCCGCTACAGACACCGTAAGAAAGTCTGCACTGGATGTAGACTGGGAGAAAAATCCCTTGCTGCACCAGGGACTCAAACCATTGTCAGTATTGCATACCTGTCAACCCGTACAGTTTACCAGTTTTTTCATTATGGGTGGGGATGCATTATAGGAAAACTGATACAGGGAAATGTAATTTTCATGAGATTTTGTTGCTGTTTTAAACTGAGCAAAAAGCTTGAAAAAACTGTCAAGTGAGCAGCCAACACACGCCATCGCCAAATGCACACTGACTGGCCTAGCGCAGTAGGCTAAGAAATCTCAGTGAAAAGTGAGATTTTGAAGTCGTGCATGCATATTCAGCACAACACTGCTTCTTCCTTCTATTGCCACACGTGCCGGTTGGAATTCAAAATGCTGTTGCTGCCAGCGAAAAAACAAAAGACCCCGGCCTGCGCAAGGGAAATACAGGTTCACAGACTCTGGACTAAGGTTTACTCCCAACAGGGGTTGACAGCTATGGCATTGTGCCTGCATGCGTTTCAGTCGGATGTTCTACCAACTGAGCCATCCCTGGTGGCCGTGGGATTGTGAAACTTTCGCTTCTTTAGTTTAGACACCTCAGTCACTAATCAGACATTTTACAAATTGCTCCAAGTACACAGAACCGGCAGAGTTCTTCAGGGTTTTTTTAACGTAATTTCCCCCCTTCTTTGACAGATGTTCTGCCTAGTTTCAGTTGAACAAATACATGATTAAAAACATATTATGCCTTCAGTTAGCAACATTTTCTTAGTCTTATGACAAGTCACACACATTTTTTTCCAAAATGTGGTCATTTTCGTTCCTTACAGAAGCTAGCTGTTTCAAAACCCGTTTTGTCCAACATGCAAGGCGTACAAGTTTCAAACAAAAACCTTAATTTAAAGATTACGTGCCCCTTTGATTGAGTAACAAATCAGGAATTTAGGAAAACAGTTTTATGAGCAAGATTAATGGGATCGGATGCATGTATGTAAAACGTCACCCAGCGTTACAGACGGCAGTGAAACATATGACAGCTTCTTTGATATTTTCCGCCGGGGTTGAAGTGAGCATGCACTCCATGCATGCATATAATGTCACATCAAACTTCAAAGAGACCACATCGAGCAAGGAGCAGACTGTAGACATTTGATGTTGGTTTGTATAGCCATCCAGCGCATCACTGTCAGTGCCTAAGGCATTGTGCGGCAGTGCACAATATGTAGCACGCATTTTTGTGACAGGAGGAAAGAAGACCTGTATATTATGAACACGTGTAAGGGGATGCACACACACACACACACACACACACACACACACACACACACACACACACACACACACACACACACACACACACACACACACACACACACACACGCATGCACGCACTCACTCACACGCACAACACACACACACACGCACAACACACACACACACACACACACACATGATATATAACTGTAATATAATATGTGTCTGTGTATACATGCATGTATACAGATGTACATGTATACACACTCATGTGCATGCATGCATATGGACGCACACATATATACGACAAACGTAAAACTTCCTGAGAATTATTTGTGGACTTCATGTTCAGTGTTCTCACTTTTCCAGGGCTTGCACTGCTTTGTGCTGATGCTGACGACGGAAGGGAAGGTGGTCTATGTGTCTGACACTGTTTCTCATCTGCTTGGACACAGTCAGGTTAGTGTGCACAGCTTTATGCTGTTGGTTTGCTGGTTTGCTGGAACCCCCTTTAAGTTTAAGACAAGTGTGAAAGTTTCTAGGAGGCGTCAGGATTATTTCTTCCTACAGAATGCATCATGTGTGTGTGTGTGTGTGTGTGTGTGTGTGTGTGTGTGTGTGTGTGTGTGTGGATGGATGGTGTGAGGAATACAGTATGATAAAATATTATTTGTGAGGTTTTTATAGATCTTGTAAAACTCTCTCTCTCTCTCTCTCTCTCTCTCTCTCTCTCTCTCTCTCTCTCTCTCTCTCATATATATATAAGTCATATTTTATTTTGCCATAATTGTGTGTATTCTTGGTTGGTGTATCGAGTGTTGCGGTGTTTGTCATCAGGGGCAGATTTGTAAAAAAGCTGACTTGTGCTTTAAAAATGTTTATCCTTACGTATTAGTATTATCTTATCTGTCTCGATCTTTCTCTGTGTGTGTGTGTGACTCTCTGTTTCTGATTAGCTTTACCTGATTGCTTGTTTGTGTGATGCATGCAGGAGTCTTTGGTGGGCCGTCCACTGGAGCAGTTCCTGCACCCGGCAGATGTGAAGACTCT
>JABMCL010002484.1:745000-775000 GCA_018857735.1 Alviniconcha marisindica
CGCTGTTGGGTTGTTACAGGACTGGTGCCGTGTGAACACGTGAAACTGCTGTCGTCTCAGGGCACATTCTGTGCTAGTTGTCTATGACTCTCAGTGGATGACTAGCTTTACACAGCGTGTTTCAGATATCTGCCAGAGTGGTTAAAGCACTGTTTGGTTGTGACATGGCTGGTGCCACGTGAAACTGCTGCCATCTCAGTGCAGGTTCTGTGTACACCAGTCAGCCATGCACCAAATGACAGTGTGACTTCATTTAGAGTCACCGACATAGGGTGGATGTGGTTTTAGCTGTAACCTGCCAGCAGCACCTTTTGGCAGAACGACTGGGATCTTTTATGTGCGACTGTGGTAGCAGGGGGGTGGAATGGAAACTTTAATGTCTTTGTAAGTAAGTCTGATCATTGACTGTTGCGTTGTCCGGTGCTGACTGTCTTTGTAAGTAAGTCTGATCATTGACTGTTACGTTGTGCAATGCTGTCTTTGTAAGTAAGTCTGATCATTGACTGTTGCGTTGTCCAGTGCTGACTGTCTTTGTAAGTAAGTCTGATCATTGACTGTTGCGTTGTCCAGTGCTGACTGTCTTTGTAAGTAAGTCTGATCATTGACTGTTGCGTTGTCCAGTGCTGACTGTCTTTGTAAGTAAGTCTGATCATTGACTGTTGCGTTGTCCAGTGCTGACTGTCTTTGTAAGTAAGGCTGATCATTGACTGTTGCGTTGTGCAGTGCTGACCCAGGACAGGGAGGTATGCAGCGTGTACCGCGTGGTGACCAGTGGTCAGAGGGAGGAGGTGGTCCACACGCGCTGTCGCCTGGCCTACCACCCGCACAGCGGTCAGCCCCGGTTCATCCTCACCCTCTGCACCGTGCTGGGGTAAGAGAACAACAGTTTTTCGGTTTGGTTTAACCCCTTCACTGCCCAGCCTGTAAAACTTCCGGGCTGAAAAGTGCACGCATACAAGCCTGCAAACAGTATATTTGATGGTCTTATAGCAAATCTACTTTCAGCACTGTGCATGCTGATCGGAATCCTCTCATGTACTCATGCGCAGTGGAGAAAAAGCCGTAATGGTTTCAAGTTTGGCACTTTTGTTGGTCATTTTCATCGTAACTGTGCGGTTGCCGCATGGCAGTGAAAGGGTTAAACGAAACAAGATCCAAACACACAAAAGGTTCACGAGAACGCTATTTCTTAGGACAAAACGCAACTTGCAAACCCCCCCCAAAACAACACAGATCAACCACAAACATAAGTGGCCTGGCTCTCCATCTCATACTTCATCATTTTTCATCGTTTTACTGTTGTTTCAGTGTCGTCCTGTACCTTGATGAAGGGGATTACCCCCAAAATTTGCATGTTGCGTTTTGTCCTAATAAATAGCATTCCTGTGAACCTTATATGTGTTTGGATCTTGTTTTAGAACACTAGCAGTCATTCTTGTTTCGAT
The DNA here is from genome assembly GCA_018857735.1 of Alviniconcha marisindica. Taxonomy (NCBI): domain Eukaryota; kingdom Metazoa; phylum Mollusca; class Gastropoda; family Provannidae; genus Alviniconcha; species Alviniconcha marisindica. Next base: position 746,446 of record JABMCL010002484.1, read on the forward strand.
TTTTTTCAAAAACAAAACAGAAAACAGAACCCTTCTTCTTCTTTTTCCTTTCCTTCCTGGACTGGACTTTTTCCTTTTCTTCCTTCCTTTTCTTCCTGGACTGGACTTTTTCCTTTTCTTCCTTCCTTTTCTTCCTGGACTGGACTTTTTCCTTTTCTTCCTTCCTTTTCTTCCTGGACTGGACTTTTTCCTTTGCTTCCTTTGCTTCCTTCCTTTTCTTCCTGGACTGGACTTTTTCCTTTTCTTCCTTCCTTTTCTTCCTGGACTGGGTTCTGTCAGAATGTTACAAGTCCTGCAGAGCTGTGTATGGATAGGTGGTCGCAGTCTGAGTCGGTGCCTTGGGTGTTTTTCAAACAATAATAAAACCATAATTAAGACCGTTGGGTCGTACAACAGTCAGAACAGCATACATCCATACTGCCTTTTGTTTCTGCTCAGCATGGTGTAACGGCGTGTGTTTTGTGCAGGTGTTGGTCAGAAAGTTTGTCTGCGCGTGAGTGAGAGAGCGTGTGCCGGTGCTTGTTCCATTCACTTCTTTCTCGCCTAGGGGTTTCGCATTAAACTGACGTCAAGTCAGAAAACTTTAATCATCCCTCACAGGGCAATTCAACTTAACTCATGTAAGGCTCATTAATTTAAGAACATGTGAAGGAACAACACCAAAACATTTGCATTTACAACAACATAGACAAGTTATGCGGTGCAAAAGTCTATAATACAAATATAAAATCACGTATCTGTAGGGCTGAGCTGAACCCTTGCTGACATATCTGTAGCCCATTGCCTCAGCCTCGGATGGTCCCTCACCTCGACAACTCGCCAGTGCTGCTCAATGCTGCAGTCTTCACAGCTGAGTGAACGTGCTGGTAGTCCTGTAGAATATAGAATTAGAAACGACAGGAGGAAGTCCTGTTGTGCACGGCGTGCGTTTAGATTGCTTTAAATGGAATTTCTCAACTGTGAGAGGGAAATGGATTATCTGCATATCTGCTTGTGTGTGTGTGTGTGTGTGTGTGTGTGTGTGTGTGTGTGTGTGTGTGTGTGTGTGTGTGTGTGTGTGTGTGTGTGTGTGTGTGTGTGTGTGTGTGTGTGTGTGTGTGTGTGTGTGTGTGTGTGTGTATGTGTGTGTGTGTGTGTGTGGTGTGTGGTGTGTGTGTGTGTGTGTGTGTGTGTGTGTGTGTGTGTGTGTGTGTGTGTGTGTGTGTGAGTGTGTGTGTGTGTGCGTGTGTGTGTGTGTGTATGCGTGTGTGTGTGAAAGAGAGAGAGGGAGAGAGTGTGTGTGTGTGAAAGAGAGAGAGAGAGAGAGAGTGTGTGTATGTGTGTGTGTGTGTGCGCAAGAGAGAGAAAGAGTGAGTGTGTATGCGTGTTTATTACACTGTGAATTGTCTATGTAATACTGACCAGGCTGCGCTATTCATTGTTTGCACAACACTGACAAGCCTGCACCATTGATTATTTGTCTGCATAATTAACACTAACATAACAAGCCTGCACCATTAACTGTCTGCATAATTAACACCAACATAACAAGCCTGCGCCATTAACTGTCTGCATAATTAACACTAACATAACAAGCCTGTGCAATTAACTGTCTGCATAATTAACACCAACATAACAAGCCTGCACCATTAACTGTCAGCGTAATTAACACTAACGTAACAAGCCGGCACCATTAGCAGTCTGCATAATTAACACTAACGTAACAAGCCAGCGCAATTAACTGTCTGCGTAATTAACACTAACGTAACAAGCCGGCACCATTAGCAGTCTGCATAATTAACACTAACGTAACAAGCCAGCACTCTTCTGCAGCAAGCCACTAACCAGACTTCTTGTCTGTGACAGGAAAGCGGAGGCAAGGGTCCTGCTGGAGCGAAGTCGGCAGGAAGTCCGCGCCATGCAGACGGACCATAACGAGTCCTGGCTGCGGCTGGACTTTCCCAAGGTGCTTGCACGTCTCTCCGCTCAGTCCATGCCCTCCCCTGCCAGCCCCACCGGCGCCCTCCAGGCCCTGACCCATGCCAGCACTTCCGAAGGGGACCTCATCGCCGTCAATATGTCATCGATGCCAGCGCCGTCGTCGTCACGATCGTCATCATCGTCGTCCCCTCCTCTTCCGTCTCGCAGACACTGTTCAACCTCGCCCATGCCGAGCCCGCTGGGCCAGGCCGCTCAGACCAACACCATTTCATCGCCCATGAGTTTCCCTTCCCCGGGCTCGTACAGGAAGTCGGAAACGTCCGCATCGAGTCAGACAGTGGGGCTGGATGGTCTCGGCGCCAGCAGCGCCTTTGGAGCCGGCTTGGAAACGATCTCCACGGAGGTCTTACGAGGGGGTCCTTCCGGGCGGAGAGGAAGAGCGAGGGGCCGGGGGCGGGGCCGAGGAAGGGGGCGGGGGCTCAGCAGGGTGATGTCAGTCGACGGCACCGTGATGCCCAAGAGACCGAGGGGGCGACCCCGAGGCTCTCGCGGCAAAGCCGCTCTGGCCCGTGCGATGTCCCTGACTGTGGACGAGGGGTGGGGTCCGGAGGGTAGCATGAGTCTAGGAGGAGGAGGAGGAGGGGAGGGGGACTTGCCTCCTTCGCAGGACAGTAACTGGTGGCCCCAGGCAAGCATGGGACTAGGCAACTCCGCGTCCGCTGCTGGGAGTCAGCCAAAGTCTGGCGACATCATGTGCTCGCCCCAGCCCTGCGCCACCTCGAATGCGGGGATCAGGGGGAGCAACCCTGGATTCCACGCTCCGCTGACCTCGCAGACCAGCCCCGTCTGTGACCTGCCCCAGAGCGGCCCCCGGGGTTTGAACCCCGGCAGCTTGCAGGCCCGATGTGCCAGAGATCGGTTTCAGGGCGTGAAACACGAACAGCAGTGTTACACCATCAACAAGCAAGATCTGTACTCTCAGACGGACAGCAACATTGCCATAAAGAGTGAAAGTGCCATAATGCCCAGAGGCGGTGCGGGTAAACCACCGGACCACCCAGCGGGCACTCGCAACCCATCCTCCGCCTCTGGGCACCAGGACGGCAGGAACGCAGCACATGACCACATGTTCGGGAACCCCGGCCAGAGCGCCACCGGGTATCACCACCACAGCGGTCGATCGCCTTTTATGCATGACATGAACTTGATGAAAAACAGTCCAAAGCCGCAGCATGCTTTAAACGAAGACTTCTGGTCGGACCCAAACCAAGCAGGCGGCGATGGGAACAAAACTCCCAGGGGGCTTCTAGGGTTCCAAGACGGGAGTCTCGCCTCGAGAAATTCTCAAGGCGCGAGCGGGAACCCGACCCCCGGGGGCCCCCACAGGCTTGGTGACGGAGGCGCGGCTCATCGAGGTTTCCATGGTAACGCAGATGGAACCATGAAAGCTCCTAAAAGCTCCCAGGGGGATGTGGATGGCAACGCAGCCCCGAGGAGTTCTCAAGGAGGCCCGGACGGAAGCGCCATGCCTCGATCCTGCAGCACCTCAACGGACCAGTCCATTCTGGAGAACATCCTGAAGGGCAGGATCCAGTCCCCTTTGAGGTCGGAGAGGTCTTCCGTGTCCTCCGTGGAAAGTCTTCACCGAGAGGGAATGCGGTCCATGCTGTCGAGAAAAAACTCCCTGTCGCAGTACGTGGACAACTCGGTGGACGACCTCATGGGAGGAGAGGACGAAATGCAGCAACACTGTGGTGAGTTGCGCGTTTCTTGAACCGATCTGGTTGATGTCGTTTTCTGTTTCATCTTCAGCAGGTCTTCTTCACTGTGGCATGCATCTCCAAACGTTCTACTAGCTGAATTGTTTTTCATCTTCTGATCTTCTTCTTCTTGTCATTCACTGATCTCAAAGATAGTCTTGAGACATCTGAGACAGACAGGTGTGTAGCCACATGAGTAAATATGGGACTGGAGGGATGCAGTAGTCACGTACCTCTGGTAGAGTCTATGTACCTTGTGTAATCAACACACAAGGGAGTTCATTAGTGCTTGAACTACATAACACAAGGACAGCTTTCCTATGGTAACTCTCTCACCTGGCATGCATGTGAATATAAGGTACATAAACTCCACCAGAGGTACATCTTGTGTAATTGATATATACTAGTATGTATGCCAGGTGAGAGTTAGTGCAGGCAGTGCAGGTCTTTGTTGCTGTGTTCATGTGACTGACATGTTTTTAGCGCTGATTAACTCCCTTGTTTGTTGATTCTGTCGAGGCTCTCTGGGCCTCATTTTCTTTCAGTTTTATACAGTTTCATGCATTTTTGTTGTTATTTTTGTTTTCCAGTCTTCTGAAGTTGTTTACAATGTTGCAATTTGCATGGATGTTGATAAATTGATTTGAATGGGTACGTTTTTAAAATAGATTTGATTTTGAATCTAAAGGTAAGCTGATTCCCGATTCCCATTCATCTGGTGGTACCCACCAGAATAAGCTGGAATGGAGAATGTGGACCATTGGTCATCCAAGTGAAGAATAATTCCAAAGTATTGGCAATAGTGGATTTTAAAAAACATAATTAAAAAAAAATTGAGCTCCAGTTTGAGTACTTACCTTTATCTGCTTCTTAATAGTATAATTCCAGGACATGAAAAAGGAAGAAGAAAAAGAAGAAAAGAGAGAGAGAGAGGGAGAGAGACGGGGGAAAAAAAAGGCTGGCAGTATATATATACTGATATTACTATATAGGTCACGGTCTTTAAACACTGCAATCACAACAATAATTATGATGAAAATCTGATGTCAGTAAGCAAGTAACTTGATGCTTGTAGTTGTATGCCCAATCAACCAGTACCGTTATATCAGGGTGAAAAATCTGACATAGTTAAGTTAGTGTAGATAGTGGCTTCACTATATCGTTATCAGTACATGTTCAGAACAGAAGATCCAGAGGCAGTGTTGTGATGCGCTTTATTTTAAACATGAACTAATTTCTTTCTTTCTTTTATCATTGCAGATGCTATGGTGACTGCAAAGAAGGGCAGACTGCAGGTAATATATAAATTATATTTCCTCTCTCATTCTCAATACAGTGATAGTGTTCTTGGCTGAAGTGTAAGGTATGATGCTATACTATGAATGGTACGGTACTTAACAGCTCGATATGGCTTGTTCTCTGTGAGACTGTGTGTGTGTGTGTGTGTGTGTGCGAGACTGTTTGTGTGTGTGTGTGTGCGAGACTGTTTGTGTGTTGTGTGTGTGTGTGTGTGTGTGCGAGACTGTGTGTGTGTGTGGTGTGTGTGTGTGTGTGCGTGCATTGGTGTGTGTGTGTGTGTGTGTGGGTGTGCATGCATGTGTGTGTGTGTGTGTGACATGTGTGTGTGTGTGTGACACGTGTGTGTGTGTGTGTGTGTGTGCGGACTGTGTGTGTGTGTGTGTGTGTGTGTGTGTGTTGTGTGGGTGGTGTTGGTGTGTGTGTGTGTGTGTGTGTGTGTGTGTGTGTGTGTGTGTGCGTGCTGCATGCATGAGTGTGTGTGTGTGTGTGTGTGTGTGTGTGTGGTGTGTGTGTGTGACACGTGTGTGTGTATGTGTGCATGCATGTCCGTGCATGTGTGTGTGCGCCTTTAGTACACATTACAGATTTTCAATTTTATAATTTTTATCCTGTTTTATGAATTACACAACTCTGTGAGGCTACCTTGGTCTGTTTAGTTGTATACATGTGTGGTGTTGGTGTTGTTGTTTTATTTACTCAGTAGTCTGTGTGTGCTATACTATTATACTATAGGGCTGATCGCTAGTGATGAATGACCCCGCACCAAGAGATATTCCTAGTTTGCTCTGTTGTGAGAATAAAATTCTCATCTCTTAAAATCAATTCTTTTTTTGATGGTGAATCCTGCTAGCAAGTTTCCTCCTTTCATCCTTCTTCCATCACTTAATCATTTCAGAGTTTGCGTTAACCAGTAATTTCAGGTATTTTACCGGTTGAGGTCAGCAAACACTGGAAACAAAGACAGCAGTCAGTCTGAGTCAGATGTACCAGTTGTTATTTTACTTGACCAGTTATAAAAACAAAGTAAAAAATACACTCCCCAAAACCCTAAAACATCAACAAATAAATGCAGCATGCAATCATGCATGCACACATGCATGCATGCTTGCACACACACACACACACACACACACACACACACACACACACACACACACACACACACACCACACACGTACACAGAGTGTACATGTGTATGTGTGTGTGTGTGTGTGCATGCGTGTGTGTGTGTGTGTGTGTGTGTGTGTGTGTGTGTGTGTGTGTGTGTGTGATGTTCATTCTAGACACGGAAAAGAACAGGGTGTTTGCCAGCTATAGATATATATATTATATACTATTGCTAGAGAACAGGGTGTTTGCTAGCAGATCTCTAGCAGTACTATATATATATAATATATAATATATCTATAGCTGGCAGTGGATCTGATTGGTGACAGTGATTAACTGACCAGTTTCCTGGAAACACTTTCGCTACCTTCTAGATATCACACCGGTTTGAAAAACGTTTAGCGCGATCACTTAAATGCTACAAGCGCAACACACCAGTTCAGTCAGCCCTTTCCTTCTTGGATGCTTCGGCAGCTGCCAGAGCATGGAGTGAACAGCGATCGCCTGGTGGGCCACTGGTCGCAGCGGGAGTTGGAGGAGCTGCACATGTTCTCAGCCCAGCTGCTGGGGAAGCACCGCTACCTGGCCAACAACCTGTCCGCGCAGGACGGCACGCTGCAGCAGCTGGAGACCTTCATGCAACACACCAAGCAAAAGCCGCCTACCGAGGCGCGCACCGCTGCCTTGCTGCAGCGACTGCAGCAGCATCTGACCATGATTAAGGTGAGATGATGATGATGATGACGACGATGATGATGATGATGGCTTTCATATATATAGCGTATATTCTCCACTCTCGACCAGGCTCATTGTGCTAGTGTTGCACACGATTCTAAACGGGAGATGTGGCTTTTTATAGCATGTTTTGATCGAGTTGAGAAGGATTTGACCACGTCCCCTCCCTGCACATATACATGCGAATGTAAGGCACAAAGCAGAAGCCACCCACAGCTACTGCAGCAACATCTGACAATGATTAAGGCGAGACAGGATGGGTTTTGTTTTGTTTTTGTGTGTGGGGGGGGGGGGGGGGGGGGGGAGGTCTGTGTGTAAAAACTTGTGTGTGAGTGTGGTTGGTTTGTGTATGTGTGATGGGAGAGGGGGAGGGTGGGGAAAGAAGGGGGGGGGGGGGTTCTGTGCATAAAAACTTGTGGGTGAGTGTGGTTGGTTTGTATGTGTGATGGGGGAGGGGGAGGGTGGGGAAAGAAAGTGGTGCAGTGAACCATGTCACATTTAATTACGCATGTGATTGCACAATATATATATAAAAATCTATTTTGGATATAGCATTCCTCAGCATTAGCTCATTGAGAAAGATTTGTGGAAAACTGACAATTTTGAACACCATGGGGTGTTACTTAAAAGTGTTTTTAATGTTTACTTTACAAAAAGAAGAAGCAGAAGAACAACAACAACAACAACGAAAAAGCAATGAGAGACCTGTAACAAATAATTACAACAACAACAAAATGAGAGACCTGTAACAAATAATTACAACATCAACAAAATGAGAGACCTGTAACAAATAACTACAACAACAACAAAATGAGAGACCTGTAACAAATAATTACAACAACAACAAAATGAGAGACCTGTAACAAATAATTACAACAACATCAAAATGAGAGACTTGTAACAAATAATTACAACAACAAAGCAATGAGAGACCTGTAACAAATAATTACAACAACAACAAAATGAGAGACCTGTAACAAATAATTACAACAACAACAAAATGAGAGACCTGTAACAAATAATTACAACAACAAAATGAGAGACCTGTAACAAATAATTACAACAACAATAAATGAGAGACCCGTAACAAATAATTACCAAAAAAAAGAGAGAGAGACCTGTAACAAATAATTACAACAACAACGAAATGAGAGACCTCCAACAAAATGAGAGACTTGTAACAAATAATTACAACAACAGCAAAATGAGAGACCTGTAACAATAATTACAACAACAACAAAATGAGAGACCTGTAACAAATAATTAAACAACAACAAAAAAGAGAGACCTGTAACAAATAATTACAACAACAACAAAATGAGAGACCTGTAACAAATAATTACAACAAACAACAAAATGAGAGACTGTAACAAATAATTACAACAACAACAAAATGAGAGACCTACAACAAAATGAGGACCTGTAACAAATAATTACAACAACAACAAAATGAGAGCCTGTAACAAATATTACAACAACAACAAAATGAGAGACCTGTAACAAGTAATTACAACAACAACAAAATTAGAGACCTGTAACAAATAATTACAACAACAACAAAATGAGAGACCGTAACAAATAACTACAACTACAACAAAATGAGAGACCTGTAACAAATAATTACAACAACAACAAAATGAGAGATGTAATAAAATTACAACAACAACAAATGGAGACCTACAACAAAATGAGAGACCTACAACAAGAAATGAGAGACCTGTAACAAATAATTACAACAACAACAACAAAAATGAGAGATGTACAATAATTACAACAACAACAAAATGAGAAGACCTGTAACAAATATTACAACAACAAAAGAGAGACCTGAACAAATAATTACAACAACAAAATGAGAGACCTGTAAACAATATTAACAACAACAAAATGAGAGACCTGTAACAAATAATTACAACAACAACAAAATGAGAGACCTGTAACAAATAATTACAACAACAACAAAATGAGAGACCTTAACAAATAATTACAACAACAAAAAATGAGAGACCGTAACAAATAATTACAACAACAACAAAATGAGAGACCTGTAACAAATAATTACAACAACAACAAAATGAGAGACCTACAACAAAATGAGAGACCTGTAACAAATAATTACAACAAACAAAAATGAGAGACCTGTAACAAATAATTACAACAACAACAAAATGAGAGACACTGTAACAATATAAACAACACAAACGGAGAGACCTGTAACAAAATATTACAACAACAACAAAATGAGAGACCTGTAACAAATAATTACAACAACAACAAAATGAAGATGTAACAAATAATTACAACAACAAAATGAGAGACCTACAACAAAATGAGAGACCTGTAACAAATAATTACCACAACAACAAAATGAGAGACCTGTAACAAATAATTACAACAACAACAAAATGAGAGACCTGTAACAAGTAATTACAACAACAACAAAATGAGAGACCTATACAAATAATTACAACAACACAAAATGAGAGGACCTGTAACAAATAACTACAACTACAACAAAATGAGAGACCTGTAACAAATAATTACAACAACAACAAAATGAGAGACCTGTAACAATAATTACAACAACAACAAAATGAGAGACCTACAACAAATGAGAGACCTGTAACAAATAATTACAACAACAACAAAATGAGAGACCTGTAACAAATAATTACAACAACAACAAAATGAGAGACCTGTAACAAATAATTACAACAACAACAAAACGAGAGACCTGTAACAAATAATTACAACAACAACAAAATGAAGACCTGTAACAATATTACAGCAACATCAAATGAGAGACCTGTAACAAATAATTACAACAACAAAATGAGGACCCGTAACAAATAATTACAACAACAACAAAATGAGAGACCTGTAACAAAATATTACAACAACAACAAAATGAGAGACCTACAACAAAATGAGAGACCTGACAAACAAATCATACAACAACAAAATGAGACCTGTAACAAATAATTACAACAGCAACAAAAAATGAGACACCTGTAAACAAATAATTACAACATCAAAAAATGAGAGACCGTAACAAATAATTACAAAAAAAGAGAGGACCTGTAACAAATAATTACAACACAACAAAATGAGAGACCTCCAACAAAATGAGAGACCTGTAACAAATAATTTACAACAAACAGCAAAATGAGAGACCTGTAACAAATAATTACAACAACAACAAAATGAAGACCTGTAACAAATAATCAAACAACAACAAAAGGAGAAACCTGTAACAAATAATTACAACAACAACAAAAGGAGAGACCTGTAACAAATAATTACAACAACAAAAAAGCAATGAGAGACCTGTAACAAAAATTACACACAAAAATGAGAGACCTGTAACAAATAATTACAACAACAACAAAATGGAGACCTGTAACAATAATTACAACAACAAAGCAATGAGAGACCTGTAACAAATAATTACAACAACAAAAAATGAGAGACCCGTAACAAATAATTACAACAACAACAAAATGAGAGACCTGTAACAAATAATTACAACAACAACAAAATGAGAGACCTACAACAAAATGAGAGACCTGTAACAAATAATTACAACAACAAAATGAGACCTGTAACAAATAATTACAACAGCAACAAAAATGAGACACCTGTAACAAATAATTACAACATCAAAAAATGAGAGACCCGTAACAAATAATTACAAAAAAAAAGAGAGAGACCTGTAACAAATAATTACAACAACAACAAAATGAGAGACCTCCAACAAAATGAGAGACCTGTAACAAATAATTACAACAACAGCAAAATGAGAGACCTGTAACAAATAATTACAACAACAACAAAATGAGAGACCTGTAACAAATAATTAACAACAACAAAGAGGAAACCTGTAACAAATAATTACAACAACAACAAAAGGAGAGACCTGTAACAAATAATTACAACAACAAAAAAGCAATGAGAGACCTGTAACAATAATTACAAAACAACAAAATGAGAGACCTGTAACAAATAATTACAACAACAACAAATGAGAGACCTGTAACAAATAATTACAACAACAAAGCAATGAGAGCCTGTAAAACAAATAATTACAAACAACAACAAAATGAGAGACCTGTAACAAATATATTACAACAACAACAAAATGAGTAACCTGTAACAAATAATTACAACAACAACAAAATTAGAGACCTGTAACAAATAATTACAACAACAACAAAAGAGGAGACCATAAAAATAATTACAACAACAGCAAAATGAGAGACCTGTAACAAATAATTACAAACAAACAAAAAAATGAGAGACCTGTAAACAAATAATTACAACAACAACAAAGGAGAGACCTGTAACAAATAATTACAACAAAACAAAATGAGAGACCTGTAACAAATAATTACAACAACACAATAGAGACTGTAACAAATAATTCAACAACAACAAAATGAGAGACCTGTAACAAATAATTACAAGAACAAAACAATGAGAGACCTGTAACAAATAATTACAAGAACAAAACAATGAGAGACCTGTAACAAATAATTACAACAACAAAACGTGCTGTTTCAGACCAACCAGGAGCAGCAGCAGGAGGAGCTGGGAGTGTTGCGGTCGCGACTGCAGCACCAAATCCACAACCAGCTTCAGGCCACCCCGCCCCGCCGCCTGGCCATCGTGCCCCCGCTGCCGCGGTGCACGTCCACCCCGCACACCCTCCCGGACTGCGCCCCAGGCACCCCCTCCACCCCGGGTGGGGTGGACTGCAGCACCCTCCCTTCCTCCGGCGGCGGCGGCGCCAACTGCTCGCCCCTCCCGCCGGCCAACTGCTCCCCGTACCCGCCGGCCTCCAACTGTTCCCCTCATCCGGCCACGAGTAGCGCCTGCTCCCCGCACCCCGCCACCCCGAGCGGGGCCCACTGCTCCCCGCACCCGCTGAGCTCAGGGGCGACCGGCTGCTCCCCGCATACCTACACGCCCGGGGTGTCCACCCACAGCTCCGTGGGGAGCGGCGGCGCCCAGGACCTGCTGTCGGCCCCCAAGATGTGCCCCTCCCCGTTGGACAAGCACGGCAGCTCCGGCATGTCCTTGCTGAGCCAGGGCCAGACCCTGTTGCAGGACTTGCTGCAGGACTTTGACCCATGAAGCGCGGCGCTTAGCGCTTGCCGGAGTTGGATTGATCGTTGGAGCGCGGCGCTTAGCGCTTGCTGGAGTTTGATTGACCGTTGGAGCGCAGCGCTTAGCGCTTGCTGGAGTTTGATTGATCGTTGGAGCGAGGTGCTTAGCGCTTGCTGGAGTTTGATTGATCGTTGGAGCGCGGCGCTTAGCGCTTGCTGGAGTTTGATTGATCGTTGGAGCACGGCGCTTAGTGCTTGCTGGAGTTTGACTGATCGTTGGAGCATGGCGCTTAGTGCTTGCTGGAGTTTCTTTGATCTTTGAAGTGCAGTGCTTAAAACTTGCTGGAGTTTGATCCTTAAGGCTCAGTGCTTAGCAGTTGCTGGACTTTGATTGATCCTTGAAGTGCAGTGCTTAGCACTTGCTGGAGTTTGATTGATCCTTGAAGCATAGCGCTTAGCACTTGCTGGAGTTGGATTCATCCTTGAACTTGAAGCGCAGTGCTTAACATTTGCTGGTGTTTGATCCTTGAAGGGCAGCACTTAGCACTTGCTGGAGTTTGATCCTTGAAGTGCAGCCATGGTGGAACTTGATCCTTGGAGTGCGGCACTTGCTTGACTTTGATCCTGGAAGTCCAGCGCTTGCTGGACTTTGATCCTCAAAGGGCAACCCCTGCTGGACTTTGATCCAACCAGTGTCGCGCTTGCTACACTTTGATCCTTGAATGCAACAGTTGTGGAATTTTATCTTTGAGGTGCAACACGTGTTGGACTTTGATTCATGGTGTGGAGGATTTGTTGGACTTTGACCCTTGACAAGTGCAGCATTTGCTGGACTTTGATTTTTGACAAGTGCAGGATTTGCTGGACATTCGTTCTTGAGAAAGGCAGGGTTTGCTGGACTGTGATCCTTTAGGAGTACACAATTTCTTGACTTTGATCCTTGAGAAGTGCAAGAGTTGTTGAACTTTGATCCTTGAGAAGTGCAGGAGTTGTTGAACTTTGATCCTGAAGACGTGCAGGGTTTCCAGACTTTGATCCTTATGAAGTGTAGCATTGCTAGACTTTGATCCTTATGAAGTGTAGCATTGCTAGACTTTGATCCTTCTGAAGTGTTGGATTGCTAGACTTTGATCCTTGAGAAGTGCAGCATGTAACTGGACTCTGTTTTTGTTTTGATTTTTGTGTGTGAAGTGTAGCACTTTCTAGATTTTGGATCCTTGGACTTGGAGTGCATAGTATGCTTGTTTCTGATCATTGGTTGAACTTGAAGGGATTTGGGTCCTCAGAGTGCAACGCTTGCTGGACCTCGATCCTTGAAATGCAAGGCTGATTAATTGGACTTTGATTCTTGGAGTGCAGGACCTGCTTGGCTTTGATACCTTGAAGTTGGGTGGGTTTTTTAATGCTCTTCTTAGCCTGATGTGTGTCTCGCTAACTTTGAACTGTTTCAGGTTGGATCAGTTCAGAAATACCAGATCTCATACTGTCACTGCGCTCCACTCCCTTTGACAGCTGTCTTGCAGTGATTTGCTGAAATAACCAGGGACACACCCTGCTCAAAGACACTGATGCGTGAGACTTGGACTGTTAGAGTGGAGCTAAAGAGAAGAAAAAAAAGAACCCTGATCTCTGGAGCTGCCGCTACTGGTATCAGTGTTAGAATATAAGCTCTACTAATGTTGGATAGTGTTTTGATCACGGTCTGTGCTTGAGCCGTAAGGTTGGACTGGAATGGAAAGACTTCAGATCTAGAATTCGTCTTGAACTTTCGGTGAGGTTTTTGGTGAACCTTCGTGGGCCCTGGCCTTCTGATTGGCTATAACCTTTTGGGGAAACTGGAGAAGGATGCTCAAAGAGATGGATTCTTTTTGTGGTAGTGCCAAGTTGTGAGCATAAGCTACGTTGTGCTTGTGATATTCTGTGAGCTAGGCATCGTTGAGGAATTTCTTGCATACTGATTTACCTGTTTGCTTCTCTAAAGTTACAGGGTGTCTCAAAATAGATGGAACCCATTAACATGATAATAATTTATTACTCAGACAAGAAACTCCCCCAAAGATTACATTTCCTGGAAGCTGATATGATAACAATTAAAAATAAACTGAAGATTTGAGGTCTCTAGCTCAAAAAGATTTGAGGTCAGCTCAAAGGATACATTTATTACAGCACGTGTTCCAAATGACCCCCGTCGCGCCTCAGACACCAGATTTTTATCTCTTGGGGTTCTTGAAGGACCACATGTATGAGAATCGTCCTAAATCTGAACTCATAGTTCAGGAGCTGTGTGAGAGTCGAGGTGGCCGCCCTGGGCTGTCCATCCTAACGAGCCTTCTGGTTTCCGTGGACGTAAAGAATTATTGAACCGTGCTTCGGCATTGGTCACAACTTGTCCCTAATATGTCAACTGACATCTGAGGACATTAAGCATCACTTCATCAAATCTGAACTACTTAGTTCAGGAGCTGTGTGAGAGTCGAGGTGGCCGTCCTGGGCTGTCCCTCCTAACGAGCCTTCTGGTTTCCGTGGACGTAAAGCTATATTGAACCATGCTTCGGCATTGGTCACAGCTTGTCAGCTGACATCTGAGGACATTAAGGATCACTTCATCATCATCATCAAATCTGAACTGAAAGTGGCCATCACCCAGAAGATTCGTGCCATCAGTAAGGAAGAGTGTGTCAGGGTGATTGACAGCTTCGCTCGCCAGCTCCAAGTGTGTCTGAGGTGCAGTGGCGGTCATTTGGAACATGTGCTCTAATAAATCTTCAGTTTTTTAATTGTTATCATATCAGCTTCCAGGAAATGTACTCTTTTGGGGAGTTTCTTGTCTGAGTAATAAATCATTATCATATTAATGAGTTCCATCTACTTTGAGACAACCTGTAGATTCTCTATAAGTCATAAATTAGAAAACTTGTATTCCAGCAAAGTGGACTGCAGGTCATACTGAGAGATTGTAAATTATGTAACAGTTGTGTGCCAATTGTAACAGTAACACGTAACAGGGTGGAAGTCCATAGCGGAACTACAATTTATTGATGTCTTCATTGGCTGACTGTCAGGCTTTGTTATGTGCTCAACGTGAATCTTTCCCAGACATGATAGCATCATTTTCATGATGTGGCCATAAAGTAGCATCATTTTCATGACAAGGCCATAAAGTTAGCCTCATTTTCATGACCAGGCCATAAAGTAGCATCATTTTCATGACAAGGCCATAAAGTTAGCATCATTTTCATGACCAGGTCATAAAGTTAGCACCATTTTCATGATAAGGCCATAAAGAAGCATCATTTTCATGACAAGGCCACAAAGTTAGCCTCATTTTCATGACAAGGCCATAAAGTAGCATCATTTTCATGACAAGGACATAAAGTACCATCATTTTCATGACAAGGCCATAAAGTTGGCATCATTTTCATGACAAGGCCATAAAGTTAGCATCATTTTCATGACAAGTTAGCATCATTTTCATGACAAGGCCATAAAGTAGCATCATTTTCATGACAAGGCCATAAAGTATCTCATTATGTTTTGTGCCATACTTCTCTGTCAGCTGTTCTGCGACCAGCCCCTGTGTCTGATCCAGACTCCACATTGCATAGGCAGTCTCCTCTTAGTCCAAAGCCCGTTCTTAACTGGGTGAATGTTTGTTCGCTAAACATACTTCGGACAGTTCGACGAACTATGATTGGTTTCTTAATTAAACTTTTAGTTTGCTGAACATGGTTCAGACAGTTCAACGAACTTTGCTTCATTCTCAACTGGCTTGTAATGACATGCAAGCTTCGGCCCGAACTTGCAGCAGACGTGCAGCAGACAGCATGATCGAAAATGTAGGCTCAAGTCAAGTCAAGTCAAGTCAGTATACTTTAATCATCCCTCACAGGGTATTTCAACTAACTACTATCTCATTCTGGGTCCCCGAGACAAGGCTGCGCCTCCCTCAAGTCAACAAATAAAAACATTCCTTCCGAAGCGAGTGAAGAACCCAGCAACATCGTCATCCATTTTTATTTTTATTTCTTCCTCATCCACAGGAGAGCTCTGTTCTCAGCCAATCAGAGGCAATGTTCGTTGAATAGGGCGAAAGTTCCCAGAACATGTTGAGTGAAGCTTTTTGGACCCCGAATATAGCTCCGTCGCAGTTCGACGCATATTCCCAACTAGGTTCGCAGAGCAAAAGTTCACCCAGT
Source organism: Alviniconcha marisindica (assembly GCA_018857735.1). NCBI lineage: Eukaryota > Metazoa > Mollusca > Gastropoda > Provannidae > Alviniconcha > Alviniconcha marisindica. The sequence continues at coordinate 762,568 of JABMCL010002484.1, forward strand.
TAAGAACCAACTAGGTTCGCTGAATACTCCCAACTAGGTTCGCGAACAAACATTCGCCCAATTAAGAATGGGCTTAAGAGACTGTGTTGAGTTGCAAGCAACTTTGTGGTACCAGATTTTGTTAATTTTTTTTTTGGCAAGCTGTTTGCATCCTGCCAAAAATGATTGGCAATCCATCCGACAGGAGACTTTGGAATTGGATTGTCCTTGCTTGCTTCCCCCTTTTTTTCTTTTTGTTTTGTTTTGCCTTTGATCCTGATAGTGCCATGATCACATAATTTGCATTGATTTGTGTGTATGTTACAACTGGATGAGTCCAGTGCTTGTTTGATGCAACGATTCAGTTAAACAAAAGTGAACAGTTTATTGTTGGATGCAACGATTCAGTTAAGCTAAAGTGAACAGTTTACATTTAGCAGTGAGTGCAAGTACAGTGTGATAAAGTACTCTGTTCCATGAAAATTTTGAAATAGGGATTAAAGACATTAGTAGATCTGTGTGCTATGAGAACAGTAACAGACTTACAGTAACATACTATTTGTCGAGTACAAAGTGTTAAGAGTTACCAAGCTGCGTGTTGTAATAAGTTTGTCAAAAGATTAGGAGAAAGGTAAGACACATTAAGAGGGAGAAAGCTAAACAAAATAAACTTTAAAAAAACCGAAAAAAACACGTTTCTGGCTCATAACAGCAGACAAAGACTTTTTTTTTTCATTATTTCAGTAGGAACCTACGTGTTGTAATACGTTTGTCGAAAAGAAAGAGGTAGGAAGCTAAAAAAAATTATATATAAAACGTTTCTGGCTTATAACAGCAGACAAAGGCTTTTTTTCATTATTTCAGTAGGAACCTACGTGTTGTAATACGTTTGTCGAAAGGAAAGAGGTAGGAAGCTAAAAAAAAATATATATATATATAAAACGTTTCTGGCTTATAACAGCAGACAAAGGCTTTTTTTCATTATTTGAGGTGATTCAGGAATGAGTTCATTGTCTTTGTCTGTGACGTATCATGTGCAAAATATACTAAAAACAGCGGAAATGAAGCTGGGAGATCGACAGCTAAACTCTTGTGCTTATTCACCATTGGTTGGCAGGCAGACCTTTATGCTTTTTAATTTTATGCATAACCCGTTAAGAACACAATGTGGTGCCATACCATTGACTCAGCAATGTTTGTCTAGGAACGATGCTCCTTAGAGCTAAATTGTGCTGACACTTGCCATAATATGCTTTGCTTCTAAAGATGTATGTAAAGATATCTATCTATATATATATATATATGTATTATGTTTTCAAACACTTTTTTTCTTTTCTTTTTAGTTTAAAACAGGATGGTCTTTCACAGAGATGATGGAAACTAGTGAAACTGAAAGACAGTTTGGAAAAAAGTTGGTTTGGGTGTTTTGACAAGCTTTTTTTTTTTTTTTTTTTTTTTTTATTAATGAAGGCCAGCCAGAAGACCCACTTTCTTATTGGATAGTTTTGTGGAAGACCCACTTTCTCATTAGATGGGATTTGTGGAAGACCCACTTTCTCATTGAATGGGATTTGTGGAAGACCCACTTTCTCATTGGATGGGATTTGTGGAAGACCCATTTTCTCATTGGATGGGATTTGTGGAAGACCCAATTTCTCATTCAATGAGATTTGTGGAAGACCCGGTTTCTCATTGGATGGGACATGCCAACCGGAGCTGAATTTCAGGTTGCGAAATGGTCAGTGGTATTGGTACTTTATTAAATAAACTGATAGACTAGCTTACACACCTGTAACTTGTGTAAGTTGTCATCTCGATAGAGAGTCTAGTTTATAGATCTATAACTTGTGTAAGTCGTCTTCTCTGTCCATGTCACCACTGGAATAATTTTGCATCATTATTACAATATTAGGGCATGACAGTACAATTTAGCAACTATCTGTGCCACAGTACCACCCATATTGAAATACTTACTGTAGCCAGTTGAATTGTGACATTTTGTGTGGGGCTTAAGACTGGCTACCACATTTTTTATTTTATTTTAGAGATATATGTAATATGTTGATGATGAAAAGTTCTCTTTGGTGACGTAGGAAAAGGATGCCAGTTTTTAAACAAGATGGTGTGTTGACGTACGTTGTTTTGCTTTTATTTTTGCTTCATTGTCTGCAATGGGAGTTTTTCCCCTGGGAATTTCAGATGACTTTCCCTGAAGAAATCTAACCCTGGCCACATACCATGCCTGAAGAAGTTGAACATCGTCTGCCACGAGCCTGTCGTGCTTGTGAATGTGAAAATCCACAAGACCTGAACAAAATCTTCAGAGCTCAGGAGCTGTGTGAAAATCGAGGTGGCCGTCCAGGGCTTCCCGTCCCTAATAGTCCGTACGGTTCCTGTGGACGTAAAGCAACATTGAACCTGAATAGCTGGCCACAGAGCTCTCAGGAGCTGTGAAAGTCGAGGTGGCCGTCCTGGGCTCCTGTCCCTAATAGTTCGTACGGTTCCTGTGGACGTAAAGCAACATTGAACCTGAATAGCTGGCCACAGAGCTCTCAGGAGCTGTGGAAGTCGAGGTGGCCGTCCTGGGCTCCTGTCCCTAATAAGCTCCTGTCCCTAATAAACCTACGGGTTTCTGTGGACGTAAAGCAACACTCAACCAACCAACAAATTATTGAAGATGATTGTTTTTTTTTCTCTCTCAAAAAAACTCAGTTGAAAACATATAATTGATATTTTACTCTGGGCCTCTTTTTTCTTCTTCTTTTTTTTACTGTTTTAGCCAAGGTTAGAATAGTGGTGACATTGTGATATTGCAAATGGCACTGCTCTGAATCTGGTTTCTTCTTTTGTGGTAAGAAAACAGAGAAATCATTTTAGTGGATGGCAAAATTCCAACTTACCTTTGGGTTTGGGTCCTCATTTATAAAAATAAAAATCTGACTCATGGATGATTGGTAGAAGTCTAAAATCGAGATCCATTCAGCTGTTGTTTAAGTGTTGTTAAAACTGGAGAGAAAAAAAAGGGCCTTACCCTATTGTATTTTGTCATTTTAAATAAGCGTTTTTTGTTTTTGTTTTTTTAACCTTTTGTGGGTTAATTTGGATCATTGTCCTTGCTTGCTTGGCAGCTCCTCAGCCAGCCTCCTGTGAGTGTATTATTCAAGTGCTTCTTTATTCCATGCAAAGGAAAACCTGGGTGCCACACATGAATAACAAATAAACAACGAAAACAATATCTACATGTGTAAAAGATTCACAGTTTAAGAGCGTGCATTAGCGTACAGGCTAGGTTAAAACCACAAATATTATTTCAATAGTTTGCAAGATTTGAATTTAAAAGAGCTTATTTTTTTTATTAATAATAATAATAATGTACATTTATCATGTGCTCATCAATGCCCTGAGCCACATGTGAATAAAAAACAAAGAACGTATCCACATGTATAAAAGAGTCCCAGTTTAAGAGTGCGCAGTAGCGTACAGGCTAGGTTAAAACCACAAGGATTATTTCAATAGAGTCTATATTATTACCTATGGAATATAATTCTACAACCCTACAAATGATTCTACAACCCAGACAAATAATGAAAATGGTTTGCAAGATTTGAATTTAAAAGAGTTGATTTTTTAAAATAATAATAATAATAATGTACATTTATCATGCGCTCATCAACACCCTGAGCGCTCACATGATACATATTAACCTAAATATGATATTCTATACACATGTGGAGCATAGTCCTACCAAAACAATTTACATAAAGTATTGTACAAAACAAAACAAAAACAAACACACACACACACACACACACACACACACACACACACACACACACACACACACACACACACACACACACACACACTACAAGTACACACACATACATACAAACACACACACACACACACACACACACACACACACACACACACACAGTAACTGTTGCAGAAACTGGGTACTGATATTAGTTAGGATGGAAATACTGTGAGAAGAGGAAGGTTTTATTGATTTCTTCTCTTCTTTTGGGGGGGGGGGGGGGGGGGGGGGGGGGGGGGGGGGAGTTGGGGAGGCATTGAGGCTAAGCATCAACAGATACCCCAATACAGTTTATCAGGGATGGGGAAAGTCGGGGGTAGGGTACCTATGTGTTTCACAACTCGCCACAGACCGGTTACATTAAACCAATCAGAACTGCTTCCAAACACGCAGACAGTCCAGAAGAATCCTAATTTTAATGGGGCAATAAAAAATTAAAAAAACGTACACACAGTTTTGGGGGTGAGTCCATTTTTCACAAAGACAAAAGGACAGCGGAAATTTAAACTTTGAAGAAAAGAGGCTTACCCTGAAAATTTGCACAAGTTTTGTATTGCCCCATTATAATTAGCCTTCTTTTTAACTGTGTGTTTGGTTCTTGTTCTGGAATTCTAGCACCGTAGCAATAGTGTGGAATGTGTGTGTGTGGGGGGGGGGGGGGGGGGTGGAGTGCTCCATGTTCTGCTATGTCCTTTATTTTCTTATATTTTTATAAGGATATCCTGGGTAGAGTTCAGGGATGCGGATGGAGTGAAAGGTTGTGTGGCATTCACACAAGTTACAAAGGGTACAGAAAGGTGAGATACTAGACTTGCCGAGTTTTTCTGTTTTTTCGGTGTAGACACTGAGCCGAGGACATAGTTCAACCATCAGGACTGTGTTGTCTAGTGTATGTTTTTTTTTTTTTTTTTTTTTGGGGGGGGGGGGGGGGGGTTGCGTGTGTGTGTGTGTGTGTTTGGGGAGGAGGGGGGGTGGGGGGTGTTGTATTTCATTTGTTTTTGTTTTGATGGGGGTGGGAGTGGTGATTCTGTTTGTTTGCTTCATTCTGAAGGGTGCTGGTCAATTCTGAACATGAGAAACAGTGTATTTAACATGTTGAGAGAGAAGGGGATGTTGGGGGTGGCTGGGGTTGGGGGGAGACTTAAGAGTTTGGCATTATAGCTACCCACTGGGATCCTCGTGAACAGCAGTTTATGCGTGGTAAAAGGTGGTTTCCTGTAGAATGTGATCTTATAATACATATGTTTGATCATTGCACAGACTTTAGAATGCCTTGGTCTGTGAAACTCAGACCTCAAGTATTAGAAATGATATTTTTTTAAATATTTTTTTAAAGATGGGCACGTCACACAGATACTTAAAACACCACCTGCTTTATTTTGTATTCTTTACTGTTCTTTGTTTGTTGTCTGTATTATTTTTTATTTTTAAAAAAATATTATGGGGGGGGGGGGGGGGGGGTGTACTGGTAAGAAATGCTCTCAAACACACAATAATGAAGAAGGCATATATTCCTGTGGCACTGAATGTCTACAAAGGTTGTTGAGAAGGAAACGTGTACATTATTTCACTTTGTATCGACTGTTCTTGTTCTTGTTGTGCTTGCTAATTTACCTATGGTGATTATTGTTGTTTTTCTCCTCCTGATCTATCAGCGGTGCATTTTGAAGTTGTGCGAAACAGCGTCAGATCTGACAGAAGAAGAGACCAGGCGCTTCACTAAAAGTGGAATGCAGCTCTTTGCCAGTGTTGGGGCATTTTGTAAAGTATTGTCGTCGGGGTGTAACACCCTATTTTATGTACAGTCCGTTTGAATTTAGACATTCAGAGCATCAACATTCATATATATGTATAGATGACATGTCGGCTGTGTGTTGTTTTGCAAATAGGCACTTTTTTTTTTTTTTTTGTGAGGAGCAGTTATAGATTTTACTACCCTGTGTTGTGATGCTGTGTATATTTTTTTTTTTTTTTTTTTTTTAAATATAAAATTCATTGGTGTGCGTTTGTATGTGTGTGTGTGTGCGTGTATGTTACTGGTGTGGTTTTTTTTGGGGGGGGTTGGGGGGGGTTGTGTTTGTACGGTGTATCTTCCCTTTGTGTGTATTTTTTTTTTTTTTGGGGGGGGGGGGGGGGTGTTTGCTTTGTTCTTAAGGTTACTGGTCAATTCTCAACTCGAGAAACAGTGTATTTAACGTGTTGAGAGAGAGTTGGGGGGGGGGGGGGGGGGGGACTTAAGAGTGTGGCATTATAGCTATCCTCTGGGATCCTCGTGAACAGCAGTTCGTATTCGGTGATAGATGGTTTTCTGTAGAAGGTGACATATATATATATAAATATGCCTTGGTCTTGTTGTAGTCTAAAAAGACAAATGGTCTGGCCTACAAATAGTCAGATGGTCTCGTCGGGTTTCAGTTTTGATGAAATCAGCATTTACTGCTGCTACTTTTTTTTCTTTTTTCTTTTTCTTTCTTGCTTCTCTTTCTTTTCTTTTTCTCTTCAGTGGTATCACTGTTAGTAATGAGTTAGGAAGATATTTGTTAAGTAGAATTGCAGCTGATCTTGTATTGTTGGTGGTGAAAAGCAAACAGATTTTGTATATTTCTACTGCAGTCGCCTGCTCCTACCCTCCTTCCCTTCTCTCTCTCTCTGGCTGTCCATCTGTCTGTGTGTCTGTCTGCCTGTCTGTCCGCCTGTCTGTCTCTATTTGTCCCTCCCTTCCCTCCCACCTCTGCCTGTTGTGTCTGTCTCTTATACATTTCAGCATCGCATAATTACGTCATCAGCATGGCATAATTACGTCATAATTCTTTAGGAGCTGAAGTGATAGTGTGTGTGATCAGTTAGCGTTGCAGTTAATTGTTGATTTGATGTGCTCAATTCTGTACACGGCCAGTGTGCGTGTGGAACTCGCTGAAATCGTGACGTCTTCATTACGTGCAATGTCTAGAACGTACACGTGACACCCGTTTTTGAGTCCAGTGTATCCTTTATGACGCAGAATGGATGCATGTCATCACAAATATGACGGCACTGGGGGCCACCAATCTGTAAACTTGTAGTGCACGCAATTCGGCAAGGATGATTGTTTTACTTGAATGTAGAAAATAAACTTGCAAAATCTTCAACGAGGAAGACTATCGAGTGAGCCTGCGTGCGTGCGTCTGTGGCGTTGTCGGCCGTTTGTCATGATTTGTGCATAATCATAATAAAGAGGTTCAGTTGTAAAGCGCTTTCTTCCACACAAAGTTGGAGCCCAGAGCGCTTTACGTTCAAAATGCACGCACGTACACACACACACACACACACACACACACACACACACACACACACACACACACACACACACACAAGCCGAGCCATTGTTTCTTCCACAAGTAATCACACACACACACACACACACACACACACACACACACACACACAACCACCATTGTTTCTTCACAAATACATCACACACCACACACACACACACACACACACACACACACACACACACACACAAGCCGAGCCATTATTTCTTCCACAAGTAATCACACACACACACACACACGTATATAAACTTACACACGTATATAAACTACCACGCGCATACAGCTAGATATCAAGCAAACGCAAGAACAAATAAAAATGAAAAGACTGATCATATTAAACGCGCATGTTTTATTTAAAAAAAAAATCTAACCTTCAGCAAACAGTTAAAGCTACCCTAAAATGTTGACATGCGTTTTACGATTAGCTAACGCTACAGCAAATGGAGATGCACAGATTCTTCCTTCACTGCAAACAGCAAACATCTTTCATGTTACATTGTTACACGATGAGAAAGAATAGTAAAGTACCAAATTCACCGCTCTTTCCAGAAGTCACCAAAAAAGCTCGCAAACATCGTTCGTGTTACATTGTTACACGGTGAGAAAGAATAATGTAGCAAATTCACTGCTCTTTCCAGAAGTCACCAAAAAAGCTTGCAAACATCGTTCATGTTACATTGTTACACGGTGAGAAAGAATAATGTAGCAAATTCACTGCTCTTTCCAGAAGTCACCAAAAAAGCTTGCAAACATCGTTCATGTTACATTGTTACACGGTGAGAAAGAATAGTAAAGTAGCAAATTCACCACTCTTTCCAGAAGTCACCAAAAAAGCTTGCAAACATCGTTCGTGTTACATTGTTACACGGTGAGAAAGAATAATGTAGCAAATTCACTGCTCTTTCCAGGAGTCACCAAAAAAGCTTGCAAACATCGTTCATGTTACATTGTTACACGGTGAGAAAGAATAGTAAAGTAGCAAATTCACCACTCTTTCAAGGTGTCATGAAAAAAGCTTGTAAACATCGTTCATGTTACGTTGTTACACGATGAGAAAGAATAGTAAAGTAACAAATTCACCGCTCTTTCAAGAGGTCACCAGCAAAGCTTGCAAACATCGTTCATGTTACATTGTTACACGGTGAGAAAGAATAGTAAAGTAGCAAATTCACCACTCTTTCAAGGTGTCATGAAAAAAGCTTGTAAACATCGTTCATGTTACGTTGTTGCACGATGAGAAAGAAAAGTAATGTAGCAAATTCACCGCTCTTTCAAGGTGTCACCAGGAAAGCTTGCAAACATCGTTTGTGTTACATTGCTACACGGTGAGAAAGAAAAGTACCAAATTCACCGCTCTTTTAAGAGGTCACCAGCAAAGCTTGCAAACGTCGTTCATGTTATATTGTTACAGGATAAGAAAGAATAGTAAAGTACCAAATTCACCGCTCTTTCAAGAAGTCACCAGGAAAGCTTGCAAACGTCGTTAAAGTTACGTTGTTACACGATGAGAAAGAAAAGAAAAGCGTCAATTCACCGCTTTTTCAAGCAGTCACCAGAAAAGTTTGCTGACATCGTTCATGTTACACGGTGAGAAAGAAAGTAAAGTAGCAATTCGCCGCTTTTTCAGTGAGTCACCAGCAAAGTTACAATTCTTGGGGACACATGAAATCAGACTTTCGCTTGTGAATGAATAGATTAACCTGCGAAAGAAGAACCGAACAGCATTGGGCGAAGGAAGAAGAAGAAAAAGGTTTTTTCAATCGAAGAAGAAGAAGAAGAAGGAAAAAGGAAAAGAAGAAGAAAAAAAGAAAAGAAGAAGAAAAAACAAAAAAACAAACAACAACAACAACAACAAAACAAAAAAAACAAAACAAACAAACAAACAAACAAGAAAACAAGCAAATAGGCTCGATGTCGGGACTATCTTCAGCCACAAAACCTTTCCCCCCCCCCCCCCCCCCTCCCTCCCTCCCCCTTTCCCCCCACCCGCCCGCCCATCCCATTTTCTGAACCCTGAACTCCGAAATGGAAATCAATGGAGATCAAACCTCAGAAGACGGCATTGGCTGCCCATTTGCCGAGGTACTAAAAACTTCCACACATGCCGTCCTCTCACTCCATGGAATGTATTTGTCCATGTCCAATTGCATATATACATTGGAATGTACACGTTCTCGTGTTCAGAGTGTTCACGCGGCTACAACACTGACTATTTTTACTGATGACTGGAAGTTACCGCTTCAGTGTAAATCTGTGTCCAGTTTCATTGACTACAGTACACGTTTTCATGTAAATCTTCGTTCGACGTAAATCTGTGTCCTATTTATTGACTGCAGTACATGTTTTCACGTAAATCTTCGTTCAGTGTAAATCTGTTTCTAATTTATTGACTACAGTACACGTTTTCATGTAAATCTTCTTTCAACATAAATCTGTGTCTAATTCATAGAAAGTAGACGTTTTCATGTAAATCTTCGTTCAACGTAAATCTGTGTCCTATTTATTGACTGCAGTGCACGTTTTCACGTAAATCTTTGTTCAGCATAAGTCTGTGTCCTATTTATTGATACATTACATATTTTCACGTGAATCTTCGTTCAACGTAAATCTGTGTGTCCAATTTCATTGGCTACACTACAACGTTTTCACGTAAATCTTCGTTCAGCGTAAATCTGTGTCCAATCTCATTGACTAGAATATATGCTTTTACGGCTGGTGGCTGGAAATTATTGGATCAGTGTCAATCTGTATCAACAAACGACATCAGTCACCCCGACTCAATCAACAACAGAGCACATGCAGTAATACTGAAAATTAAACTAACAACACAACGGATGTATCATCAAACCGATAGCAGCTTATAATCTTAAAAAAATAAAAAATAAAACATGAACAATTCCTCCGGGAACAGAGTCAGATTTTTGGGGGTTATGAAAAAATCTTATCCTGGTGAGGACCGTCTATTGTTGCGTTGTTGCCGTGGTCAACGTATGGCCACATCAATAGCTTTTTTGCATCACTAAAATATCAACAAATCAATGTCACACCGGTACCATGCATATAATAATAATAATAATAATAACATACATTTATCATGTGCTCATCAACGCCCTGAGCGCTCACATGATACATATTAACCTAAATATGATATTCTATACACATGTAGAGCATAGTCCTACCAAACAATTACTTAAAGTAAAGACAAAAAAAACAACAACAAAACCCTACATTACACACCCACAGCACACACACACAGACACACACACACACACACAAACACACACACACACACACACACAACAACACACACACACACACACACACACACACACACACACACACACCACACACCCCGCACACCACCCGTCCACCACGCAACACCACACACACACACACACACACAAAACACAAAACACACACACACACACACAAAAACCACACACACACACACACACACACACACACACACACACACACACACACACACACACACCACCTGTCTGTGGCAGTATTTCGATTGGTTAGGGGGAAAATGAATCGAAGCATACAAAGTAATGTTGTGCGATAGAAAAGAAGAAGAAAATAACCATTCATAACGTACAACACAGCGTTTGCCATACGAAGAATGACCAAGTTGACTGACTAACAAGGTCGTTTTGGACAGGTTCGATCGAGTGACAATTACCGATTTTCCTTGAAGCTATTGAGTTGAAGGGTGCGTACACCGACAACTGCATTTTAAAAATGGATAATACTTTGTATAATTTCCCTTTTCGTATCATAGTTCAGGAGTTTAAAACCCGGGGCCCGTCCTGGGCGTCCGTCCTAACGAGCCTTCTGGTTTCCGTGGACGAAGTTTTGAACCATGCTTCGGCTTGGGTTTTGTCCCTAAATGTCGCCGACATCTGAGGACATTAAGCTCACTTCATCATCATCATCTTTGTCCATTTTTGCGTCCTGCCTCCCCCCCAAAACCCCCCCCTTCATTAAATTATTTTTTTTTCCACTTCCCGGTGCCTTCGGTGGTGACACCCTAAAAAGTAATTTTGCCCCTTCACAATTTAACCTTTTATGCCCCCAAAAATTTCCGGGGCCCGAAAAAAAAAAACCCGGCTGAGTATATTTTCGTTCCTATAAAAATTATTTCAATGCTATGCTTTTATGAAATCCTTTACATGCCAGGGAAAAAGAAAAAAAAAAGGTTTTTGAAAAAGTATTTTTTTTCCCCGGGGGTTTTTTCCTATAACACATTACTTTCAAGCTATGCTTTTTTTAAAATCCTTTCACATGCCAGTGCAAAAAAGAAAAAAAAAAAGGCAAAGGGGTTTTTCCTTTAAACATTATTTAAATGCTATGCATTTTTATAAAAAACCCTTTTTCACCCGTGCGAAAAAGAAAACAAAAGGCTGAAATATTCCCTTTCCATCCATTATTTTCAAGCTACCTTTTTTATGAAATTTTACATGCCGTGAAAAAAGAAAACAAAAAAAAGGGAATTTTCCGCCCTATAAAAATTCTTTCAACTATGCTTTTTTATAAAAACCCCTTTTCACTCCCGTGCGAAAAAAAAAAAAAAAGGCTGAAGTAGTTTTTCCGCTTAAACAATCTACTTTCAAGCTAGATTTTATAAAAACTTTCAATGGCCAGTGCAAAAAGAACAAAAGGTTAAAAATTTTTTTCCCCCTTATTCCCTTTCAAGTACAAAACCCTTTCATGAGGGAAAAAAAAAAAAACCCTTTTTTCCCTTTCCTTTTTTTTAATCAGAGCCCTTTTTTGGTGGAAAAAAAAACAAAAAGGCTAAGGTTTTTCCCCCCTTCCATCTCTTTCCCGCAGTTTTTTGAAAATCCTTTAACCTTTTTAAAAAAAAAAAAAAAAAAAAAAAAAAAAAAAAAAAAAAAAAAAAAAAAAAAAAAAAAAAAAAAAAAAAAAAAAAAAAAAAAAAAAAAAAAAAAAAAAAAAAAAAAAAAAAAAAAAAAAAAAAAAAAAAAAAAAAAAAAAAAAAAAAAAAAAAAAAAAAAAAAAAAAAAAAAAAAAAAAAAAAAAAAAAAATTTTTTTTTTTTTTTTTTTTTTTTTTTTTTTTTTTTTTTTTTTTTTTTTTTTTTTTTTTTTTTTTTTTTTTTTTTTTTTTTTTTTTTTTTTTTTTTTTTTTTTTTTTTTTTTTTTTTTTTTTTTTTTTTTTTTTTTTTTTTTTTTTTCAACCAAAAACCCTTTGTTCCGAAAACTTTGTCGTCCCATCATCCCTTTCTCTGAGCATACGCCCCAAAAAATTTTCATCATTTTTTAAACCCTTTTTCTTTGTTTACGTGTCGTTTTTTGGCTTTA
>JABMCL010002484.1:777500-782500 GCA_018857735.1 Alviniconcha marisindica
TGCACGGCGGCGAACTGCACGATGGTGGCGAAGACGAAGAAGAAGCACATGAGGACGTAGATGTCCAGGGCCGTGGAGTAGGTGACGCGGGGCAGGTTGTCGCGGCTGTCCAGCGCCAGGTACGTCATGGTCAGCATGGTGGTGGACCCTGCAAAAGTAAGTAAACACGGTGCTTAACGTCCACAGAAACCGTAAGGCTTATTAGGGACGGGGAGATGGGGGGGGGGGGAGGGGGGGGAAGAGGGAGATTATATACCTATCGCTACACTGTCACCACCAGAATGATTCCTGCATTAAGATGGGCATGCAGCCATGAGAGCCATTTAATATTTCATTAATTGTGAGGGACAAAGTCACAAACAAGACAGTGTCCACAGACCACAATTTTGAAGAGAAAGGAGAGCCGAAGCGGATTCGAACCGAGGTCCTTCTGCTTACCAGCCTAACGCCTTACCGCTAGGCCAAACCGGCTCACTAAAATAGGAATAATGTTACTGCACGTCCACGGAGGCGAGAAGGCCTATTAGGGACGGGGACGAGTGGGGAAAAGGGGGACAGAAGAGTGAAACCTCGTAACAGACGCCACCCCGGAAGACCAAGGCTGCCGTGGACCGGCGCCACAACAACAGAATGTTAAGGCAGTGTCCGTCCGGACTACCGTACCGTGCAATTGCTGTCCCAACCGCTATGCAGAACAGAGTCACAAAGACGATGTCCGTAGCTCCGCCGTTGGGAAACAACTGAAGCGAAAGAAGTCCAACTCTCAAGCCCAGTAACTGAGTAAACATGGTGCTTAACGTCCACAGAAACCATACGGCTTATTAGGGACGGGAAAAAGCCCAGCTCCCCCTCAGCTCCCTGCTCTTGATCTCTTCTGGGCTATAACTTGTGGGTCCAGCCCCCCCCCCCCTCTACTCTTGATCTCGCCTGGACCCGCAGAAGCGTCTAATTTCTTCGTGAGAGTCCAGCTCACCTCCCTCCTCTTGATCTCGCCTGGACTCTGATAATAACAGGTGATGGTGAAGTGATGCTTAATGTCCTCAGATGTCAGTTGACGTATTAGGGACAAGTTGTGACCAATCAGTGCCGAAGCACGGTGCAATAATTCTTTACGTCCACGGAAACCAGAAGGCTCGTTAGGACGGGCAGCCCAGGACGGGCCACCTCGACTCTGAACTATCATAACTATGATATAATAACAGCAGTAAGAATAACGTTATGTACCGAGTGTGATGCGGTCAGCCGTGGCCTCCCTGTTGATCCAGAAGGAGACCCAGGACAGGGCCACTAGCAGACAGCAGGGCACGTAGACCTGGATCAGGAAGTACCCCGTGTGGCGCCGGAAGTCGAAGTACACCGTCAGCACCGAGTGCAGGGCTGGAAGTACAAACACATGCGCGCACGCGCACGCACGCGCGCACGCACGCACGCACACACACACACACACACACACACACACACACACACACGCACACGCACGCACGCACACACACACACACACACGCACATACACACACGCACACACACGCACACACAACACGCACACACACACACACACGACACACACACACACACACACACACACACACACACACACACACACACACACACACACACACACACACACACACACACACACGCGTGCATTAATCAACGAAGTTTATTCTCTGACCTGATTCCCATGCATGACCACTGATTAATTCCCCTGCCTTCCCCCGACCTATTTTCCCTTGACCTCATTCCCCCGACCACTGACCTCATTCCCCCTGACCACTGACCTAATTCCTCCTGACCACAGACCTAATTGCCCTGACCACTGACCCAATTCCCCCTGACCACCGACCTCACTCCCCCGACCACAGACCTAATTCCTCATGACCACTGACCTAATTCCCCATGACCACTGATCTAATCCCCCCCCCCTCCCCCGATCTAATTCCCCAACCACCGACCTGATTTCCCAACCACTGACCATATTCCCTTGACCTAATTCCCAGACCACTGACCTAATTCCCCCTCCGCCCCCGACCTAATTACCTGACCACTGACCTAATTACCTGACCACTGATTTAATTTCCTGCCTTCCCCTGACCACTGACCCAATTCCCCCGACCACATGACCCAATTCCCCTGACCACACTGACCCGATTCCCCAGACCACACTGACCCAATTCCCCAGGCTGGCCGCGCACGCACTTACTTCCCTGGAAGCAGGCGGTGGAGCTGGCGGCGGGCATGCCGGTCAGGTCGAACTGGGACAGCGCCATGTCAGGGGAGGCCACCACGGCCCGCTGGTGACCGAAGCGCCACTCGTACACCACGTCCCGGATGGTGTAGCCGACTGCAACCACCACCACGCACACGCTTAATGTTAGGACCTCGTCCACTGGCGTGTGGAGGAATCTCAGTTAGAATCCTAAGTGAGTATACACATGGTGCTTAACGTCCACAGAAACCATAAGGCTCATTAAGGACGGGGAGAAGGGAGGGAAGGGGGTATGGAGGTGGGGGAAGAGGGAGATTATATTAACCTATCGCTACACTGTCACCACCAGAATGATTCCTGCATTAAGATGGGCAGCGATGAGAGCCGTTTTAATGTTTCAGCAGGAATAAGTGATGGACAAAGTCACAGGACAGTGTCCACAAACCTTAACCTTTTTGAAGAGAAAGGAAAGCCGCAGCAGCAGCAGCAGCAGCAGCACCACCACCACCACCACCAACAACAACAACATCCAAACTCGTCCTCGAATCCTCCCGGCAAATAATGAACTAACCCGGTATAAACCTGAGGCAAAAGAATTTGTTCTTTCTCCCCAAAGTTCTGAGAGACTGATTGATTTTACTTCGCGTGAAAGGAGGACAGCCGTACGAAAATGATGAATGAATTCCCCACGAGGAAAATCCATAAGCAATATTACGCCAAGTCTTGCGCTCACTGAATCAGATAAGTCAAATGAAGACAGCAGATCAAGAAATCGGTCGATTCACTCAAAATGGTTTAGCAGTTCGGATGATTGTACGTCTTTGGTTGAATTCAGAATGCTGCGATGAAAATGTTCTGCTTCGATGGACACAGAGAATAATAATAATAAAAAAAACAAAAACTAAAACAGTTGCGTATCACTTCCCGAAATTGTGTACGCATGCGTACAACGTCCAGGAATTTTTGTGGAAACATGCATACATCGTCCTGGTGCATGTATACATGCGGCGTACAGAGTCCAGGAATTGTGCGAGCATGCGCACTGCTCCCAGGAATTGTGTAAGCATGCACACAGAGTCCAGGAAATGCGTGAACATGTATACAACATCCAGGAATTATGTAAACATGTGTACAACGTCCAGGAATTGTGTGAACATGCGTACAACATCCAGGAGTTGTGTGAACATGTATACAACTTCCAGGAATTGTGTGAACATACATACAACATCCAGGAATTGTGTGAACATGCGTACAACGTCCAGGAATTCTTTGAGCATGCGCAGAGAGTCCAAGAACTTTACAGCATCCGGTAATTGTGTGAACATACGTACAACGCCAAGAACTGTGTGAACATGCCTACAATATGCATACAACGTCCAGGGATTGGGTGATCAGGTGCATAGAGTCAAGAAATTGTGTGAACAGGCGTACAACCCCCAGGAATTGTCTGAACATGCGCACAACGTTCAGGAATTGTGTGAACATGCGTAAGTGTCCAGGAACTGTGTGAACATGTGTAGCCTACGGGGTCAAAAAATTGTGTGAACACGCGTACAGCGTCAATGAATTATTGCATGGTCCATAACTTGCATGACCATACGTACAGCGTCCACTAGGAGTGTGGAAGAAGAAGAAGAAAACCCGCCCAGCCATTCAGTCAAGACGAACAAGGCTAACAACATGCATAGACGACATCCTGAATCACCGTTTGCATATAATGCATAACTATAGTACAATAAAGTTACCGCAGTGTTACTACTGATTCGTTCTCAGAATCAATGGAACAGAAACGAAGTGGCACTCACAGCTTGCTATATGTAGTGGACAAGTTTGAGTATCCATGGGGAACTTCTCCAGGTGCATGGGACAGTTCGCTTTTATGGTCAATCTGCAAAGAAGTAGAAGAAGAAAATAATACAAGATAGGAGTTTACCATTTCGAAGAAGAAGAAAAAGAAGAGATAGTAGTTTACCATTTCGAAGAAGAAGAAAAAGAAGAGATAGTAGTTTACCATATAGAAGAAGAAGAAGAAGAAGAAGAAGAAGAAGAAGAAGAAGAAGGAAGAAGAAGAAGAAGAAAAAGAAGAAGAAGAAGATACAAGACAGTAGTTTAATTATCATATCGATGCAAGAATGAAGCGTTTCCGTATTTCCTGGGGAGAAAAGGCAAGCCAGATCAACGTAGAGTGACGTTTTATATGCAAATAAAATAGACGTGGTCGACGCAATGCTTTGATTTAACTGCGGGCGTGGGGGGCAGGGAGTGGGGTGGGGGGAGGGGGTGGGAGTACAGTGTTACCACAATCATGAATACGATCTCTTTACTGCAGCGTTCTAGGACCCAGTGGCAGATTACAGCATTTCGACACGCATGCACCCTTGACTCAACGACGTCGGAGTCGGAGTACCACGACCGCTATGTATACATATAACTCTCCCCTTCCCTACCCGCCCCCCATCCCCCACCCCCACCCGTCCCTTTTGCCCCCCTCCCTCCTCTGTCCCCTCCCACTACTGTTGTTACTGTCCCATTCCTTCTTCCCTTTTAACATGTCTGTTACTGCTGTTGCTGTTGCTGTGCCTGTTTTGTTGGTGTTGTTGTTTTTTCTCCCCCTTTCCTTGTTGGTGTTAATTGTGTCTGCCTGCCTGTAGCTTTGTTTATATATTCTTGTCCTTACTATTTTTTTTCTTAGCCGTTGTTGTTGTTAACACTACTATAAAGTCTGTACATATTAACTTTGTATTTATGTGTATGACTGGTGTATGTATATATGTCCACATGCTATAAAAACTGA
>JABMCL010002484.1:787500-807500 GCA_018857735.1 Alviniconcha marisindica
AGAGAGAGAGAGAGAGAGAGAGAGAGAGAGAGAGAGAGAGAGAGAGAGAGAGAGAGAGGCAAAGTGAGCAAGCGAGTGAATGAATGAATGAGTGAGTGAGTGAGTGAGTGAGTGAGTGGGTGGGGAGAGAGAGAGTGGCAAAGTGAGCAAGCGAATGAATGAATGAGTGAGTGAGTGGGTGGGGAGAGAGAGAGTGGCAAAGTGAGCAAGCGAGTGAATGAATGAATGAGTGAGTGAGTGAGTGGGTGGGGAGAGAGAAATGGCAAAATGAGCGAGTGAATGAATAAATGGGGAGTGGGTGATTGATTAAATGGGGAAGGGGGGAATTTGGGGGGTGAGGGGGAAGTGGGGGATGAATGGATTTTTGCCCGTGGGCCGGTTGGGTGAAGTGAGGGGTTTGGAGAGGGGGAGGGAGAGAGGGGAGAGAGAGGAGGGGAGAGAAGGAGAGAGAGAGGAGTGTTGAAAAAGAGGGAGAGAGAGGGGAGGAGAGGGAAAAGAAAATTGAGACAGGAGAAGAGAAGAGACGAGAAAAGGGAAAAGGAGCGGAAAAGGGAAGAAAAGAGAAAAGGGGGGAGAGGAGAGGGGGGCCAAAGTGAGCAAGCGAGTGAATAAATAAATTGAGTGAGTGAGTGATTGGGGGGGGGGAGAGAGAGAGAGTGGAAAAGTGAGCAAGGGAATGAATAAATGGGGTGAGTGAGTGGGGGGGGAGGGGAGAGAGAGGGGCAAAGTGAGCAAGCGAGTGAAGAAGAAAAATGAGTGAGTGAGGGGGGGGGGGAGAGAGAAAAAGGCAAAATGAGCGATTTTGAATGAATGAATGAGTGAGGAGTGAGGGGAGTAAATGAGTGAGTGGTGAGTGGGTGATTGATTGAATCAGGAGGGGGAGGGGGGGTGAGAGAGTGGGTGACGAATGGGTGCGGAGAAGTTTTGGTGGTTGAGGAGAGAGAGAGAGAGAAAAGGAAAAGGAGAGAGAGCAGAGAGAGAGAGAGAGGAGAGGGGAGGGAGAGAGAGAGAGAGGGGGAGGAGAGAGAGAGAGAGAGAGAAAAAGTTTTTTTTAAAGTTTTGTTTTTTGGTGGGGTTTGTGCCTGTGTGGGGGGGGGGGGGGGGGGGGGGTTTTGGTTTTTTTTTTAAATGAGGATATGGAGGGGAAAAGGGGTGAAGAGTTTTTGTAAATAAAGGTGTGAATGGGTGAGTGGGGGGGAATGGGGGGAAGAAGGGTGGATAAAGAAAAAAGGGGTGACTGAAAAAATGAGTAAAATGAATGAGTGAGTGAGGGGGAAGGGACTGATTACGGCAGAGGGGTGGGGCAAAGTGAGAGTCGTGAGTGAGTGGATAAAGCGACTGAGTGACTGAGACCGAGCGCGTGAGTGGAGTGGGTGAGTGGGTGAGAATGAGTGAGTGGGTGAGAATGAGTGAGTGGGTGAGAAAAGGTGAGTGGGTGAGAATGGGTGAGTGGGTGAGAATGAGTGAGTGGGGAGAGTGAGTGAGTGGGTGAGGGGGGCGAGAGTGGGCGAGTGAACGAGCGCGTGAGTGAGCGAACGAAGGGGCCCAAGTAAAACCCAGCGGTGAGACAACACATTGAGCAGAGAATGGGGGGGGGGGGAGGGGAGAGAGGAGAGAGAGGGAGGAGAGAGGAGAGGGGTGAAAGAGAGAAGGGGGAGAGAGGGGAAAAACAAAAAAACAGAAAAAAAAAACAGACAGACAAAAGAAAAAGAAAAAGGGGAGAGAGAGAGAGAGAGAGAGAGAGAGAGAAGAGAGAGAGAGGGGAAAAGGGAGAGAAGAGAGAGAGAGAGAGAGAACTCAATCAGACACCATGCAATCATTCTAAGCCCATTACAAAGGCTATTTTCACCCATTTTGTTGTTGTTGTACTCCCTTTACGCTCGCTTTCCCCAGCATTAAAAGCCATGAAGCAAATTTCTCACTCAGCAGCGCCTAACACGGCAAAGCTATGACGAGTGCGAAAAGAAAAGAAAAAAAGAAAAAAAGAAAAAAAAAAAAAAAAAAGAAAAAAGGAGACGAAATTACCGCTCACCTCGGTGTACGCGGTAAGGGCACCTTTTCTGTCCCAAAACGAATAAAACGAATCCCTTTACGAGGAGGAATGCCGCCGCGAACAGTTTATCGATCGCGACAAGACCACTCTTATACTACCACGCTCCCTCCTGTTTGTAAAAGACACCCCCTCGGAGCGGACGAGTCGTTTCACGCTGTTTTCTATTAGACGACTCTCCGGCTTACGCAAAAACCCCTTCCTCTCGCTGCCGCCATTTTTTTTTTTTTTTTTTTTTTTTTTTTGGACTGGTTTCTTTCGCGGAGAAGACTTGCAGTGCCAACCGGGGAAGCCATTTCTCGTTCTCTCCTCAAGTAACAAGAAGTTAGAAAGCTGTTGTATGGATTTGCTCAGACATCGTGGAAAGTGTGGGTGATTCTTTTATTGTTTTTTTTTGTTTTTGTTTTTGTTTTTTTGTTTTTTTGTTTTTGTTGCCCCCTTGTTCTTCTTCTTCTTCTTCTTCGTCTTTCAGAAAGGTTTAGCCTACGGGCGTAGGTTCATGCACACAGAGTTAGTATTTATGGTTCTTGGAGAAATAAAGATAAAAGATTATTTACAGTGTTGTTGGGTGCATTTATTCTATTCCTGTTCAGTTCGGTTCGGTTCAAGATGGTATCTATGCGCTCGGAAAAGCCCATAATTTTTATGCGCTCCTCCTTGTCTCTCAAACGTTTCCGCAGTGTCGCCTTTGAAACGGTTCCAGCGTTCGTCTGATTGACGATGGCCTTCTCTCGTCCTTTGAAGGAAGATCGTCTAGCGCGTCCTCTTTCCACGCCTCTCTCCTCCAGGTGATCGATGGTGTGATGTCCTTGGCTTCGTACCCGCAGGTGGTGTCTCAAGCTTCTCAACACTTCAGATCTTTCGAAAAGCCAGCCACTGCTTTGCCTGCAGTCATTTCTGCTTTGCTCGGTCATTTCCCTTCACTCCGGCATGTCCAGGGCAGTACACCCACAGGAATGCTTGAAGGTGGATGTCGAACATTGACACATCCTAGTCTGGGATTCCCATTTCGCTTTTCAATTTTTGTAGCAAGCTCACTGAATCTGTGAGGGTGATTTGGGGTGGTGGGCCCACTGTCACCCCTTTGAGGCAAAACCCAGCGGGGGGCAGGATGACTGCTTCCAACTCCATTGGGCAAGCGGAGGTTGGGGCCCCCATTGGCTGCACTTTTCAGTTTTCTTTAAAATGTCCCGGTCAGAAGGGGCGCTACCCCAATATGCCAAAAACCACCTTAATTTAAATTTTTCCTGAGGAAGTCCTTTTGCGGAGTATTTACTCGCATGCCAGATGAGAGTTACCGTAGGCGATTCAGGTCTTTGCTGTCACTTGAGTTCATGTGACGTCTTTCGATGGCTGATTAACTCGTTTTGTTAGTTGATTCTGCAGAAATGCGTCTATCATTTGGTAATAACATGGCTGACACGTTTCGTTTTTGTTGTTGTTGTTTTTCCAAAAAAAATTTCATTTTTCATTTGTTTTTCATTTTTCATTTTTCAAATAATTTTGTCCTTTTTTCCTCTCTCTTTTTTCCATTTTTTTTTGGTCATTTTTTTTCTTCTTTTCATTTTCCCTTTTTTTCCCCTTTTTTTCATGTTCTGGTCAAGCATCAGCCAGATTCAATCAAATATTCATGAGACAGGAGAGGGCAACTTCTCTCACGAAAGTGCAATCGATCTTTCCTTTAGGTTATACACTGCACAGGTTGAGCTTTCTGAGAAAAAGAAAACAAAAGAGAAGCAAAACTGTCGGCAGTCCGAACAGATTTGTTTCTCCTTCAAAAGTAAAGTAGCTTTTTGTCCGTCAATGATTTTTAGGGGAAAAAGATCATCCACTCAGTTTCAGTTCTCCCAAATCTAAATATAATGCCTCAACAATCAGTTACTTGCTTGCTTTTTTTTCTTCTTGCTTTTTTCTTCTTCTACACTTCGATCCCCATAATTTACTTTTTGGCTTCATTTACTTTTTGGCTTCATTTATTTACCACACACGCACAAAAAAAACCTCAAACTTCATTCAAACTTGAATAACTCAAATACGGTCAAGCATTTAAAGAAAGACAGAAACACGCAAAACGCGCACACACACATACCCCCCCTCCCCCCCCCCTCCCACGCACCCCCCCCCCCTTTTCCCCCCCTCCACACCCCCCCCCACACAAAGTCACCCATAAATACGGAATTGCTTGATTCCTCGATTCTAGTCAGCTGTCTGTGTGTGTAATTGTAACTGTGTGCACATACACAAAGCAAAATAGTTATGGAAACAATATAATTATAAAATACTTAGAACGACTGCATAGTACGAGCTGATGGACCTTTGTCTCACATACTCAATCACTCAGTCACATTCTCTCTCAATCACTCACTCACACTCTCTCTCAGTCAATCACTCACACTCGCGCTCACTCACTACCTTACTCTACTGCTCACTCACTCACTCTTTTACTCAATCACTCAACTCAACTAACTCACTAACTCACTCTTTCGCCCAATCACTCACTCAACTCGCTCACTCACTCCCTCCCTCTCTCCCTTCCTCAATCACTCTCTCTCTCTCTCTCTCTCTCTCTCTCTCTCTCTCTCTCTCTCTCTCTCTCTCAATCACTCACTCTCTCGCCCAGTCACTGACTCACTCACTCATTCTCTCTCTCTCTCTCTCTCTCTCTCTCTCTCTCTCTCAAAATCACTCACTTACTCTCTCGTCCAATCACTCACTCAACTCACTCACCCTCTCACTCTCTCGCTCACAGTCGTGCCTCCAAAACCACCATGGCTAACCTGCACGTCCAAAGGGTCCTTTTCCGACTGACTGGCGTCCATGATCACCCTGGTAGTGACAGGCCAATCTCCTCGCTGCTAGTCTATATCTCTCTGAAATATTGGTCTCTGTGTGCCCGATAGTTCAACCCTTTCTTTCCTCCGTTATATTGGCGGTTTGGACTGGTGGTAAACTGACTGGTAAGCATGCAGACGAACTCTGGGGTAATATAACTCCTCGTGTGTTTTTTCTTCTTTTTTTTACGGTGCTACTAAAGAAAAATTACGGTGCTGTGAATGGTATATTCATGACTATAAGAATGCTCTTATTATACCATTCATGACTATAAGAATGTTCTTATTATACCATTCACGACTATAAGAATGCTCTTATTATACCATTCATGACTGTAATTATATCTTTTCTAGCCATTCCGTTTACTTCCGTTTTGGTCCTGAAGAGGCCCTGTTCAGCTGACAGCACGATAAGTCTACTTTTACCTTTGTTATGTTGAATTGTCTAATTGTCCTCTGTGTGTGTGTGTGGGGGGGGGGGGGGCTGAGGTGCATGAGTGCACGCGTTTTTGCGTGTGTGTGTGTGTGTGTGTGTGTGTGTGTTGTGTGTGCGCGCGCGCGCGCGCGCGTAATTCAAGTGACCCAAATGGCAAATTTTCATTTCATGCATTTATCACGAATAATAATTAAAGTTCTCCTGTATTGGTATTTTTGTACTCTACGTACCATGTCCTTCTCGGAGATGGGTCCCATGGATCGGATTTCCACATCGGCTTTCACCACCAACGGCGGACCTGAAACAAGGCACGGTCTTCGTTACAACATTGGATGGTACCGTTTGTAAGTGCACGGTGTAACGCAACGAGGTTACACTGACTTCCATTAATCGCATAGACAAGGCAGGTGTAACGGAAGGAGGTTACACTGACTTCCATTAATCGCATGGACAAGGCAGGTGTAACGGAAGAAGGTTACACTGACTTCCATTAATCACAGGGACAAGGTAGGTGTAACAGAAGGAGGTTACACTGACTTCCATTAATCACAGGGACAAGGTAGGTGTAACAGAAGGAAGTTACACTGACTTCCATTAATCACAGGGACAAGACAGATGTAACGCAAGGAGGTTACACTGATTTCCATTAATCATAGGAATAAGACAAAGGTAACGCAAGGCGGTTACAATGACTTTAATTAATCACAGGGTCAAGGCAGGTGTAACGCAATGAGGTTACACTGACTTCCATTAATCACAGGGACAAGGCAGGTGTAACGCAATGAGGTTACACTGACTTCCATTGATCACAGGGACAAGGCAGGTGTAACGGAAGGAGGTTACACTGACTTCCATTAATCACAGGGACAAGACAAGGGCAGGCAAGAGAAAATCGGTCACTGAATATTCTGGACTTTCATTCAGTCACGGTGGTGTGTGTGTGTGCGTGCGTGCGTGCGTGCGTGCGTGCGTGCGTGCGTGCGTGCGTGCGTGCGTGCGTGCGTGCGTGCGTGCGTGCGTGCGTGCGTGCGTGCGTGCGTGCGTGCGTGCGTGCGTGCGTGCGTGCGTGCGTGTGTGTGTGTGTGTGAGGGGGATGGAATGAGTGGGGTGTGAAGGGGCTGGAGGGTGGGGGTGGGTTGGTGCGGATCGATATTCTCTTGCGCTCAGTTAACAGAATGGTTGGCTGGTTGCTTGGTTATTTGGATCAAATATTTGTTCCAGTGTAACCCCTTTCTTCTGCGTCTTTTCCTTCTCTTTTTGTCTCTGTCTGTCTGTGTCTGTCTCTCTATCTGTCTGTCTGTCTCTGTCTGTCTGTCTCTGTCTGTCTCTCTCTCTCTGTTTTTGCATCTCCTCAACCTACCCCCATCCCCACCCCCCACCGATTCTTTCTTTGATTTTCTGATTCTTTTCTTCCGCTCTTGATCCCTTTCCTCTGTTGTCATTTCTTGCCTTTTACTTCATCCAGCCATTCATCCATAATTCCATTCATCATTTATTCGGCTGTACCTTCCTCCCATTCTTTCTTCGTTTGTTCACATAATTATTCTTTCATTCTTTGGTGTCATCAGTCTCTTTCATCGTCTGCCCATACCTACTACAGCGTATCTGCCTGTCTCTCTGCCCTCGCCCCTGTGTGTCTGTTTCACCCTGATATAGTCGTTATCCTTGACTGGGCGTTAAAAGACAATTTCCGTTCCATTCTGTCTGTCTGTTTGTTTGTCGGTCTCTATCTCCCTCTCTTCATCCCGGCTGTCCCAACAGGAACTTATTCTCAAAGCCAGGAACATACCCCCAAAGCCAGGAACTTACCCTACCCTCAAAACCAGGAACGTACCTTGCTCCCAAAGCCAGCAACCTACCCCATTCCCGAAGCCAGGAATGTACCCTACACCCAAAGCCAGCACCGTACCCCCAAAGCTGGCAACTTACCCCCAAAGCCAGGAACTTACTCGAAAGCCAGGATCTTACCCTCCAAACCGGCAACTTACTCCCCAAGCCAGCAACTTACCCCCAAAGCCAGCAACTTACCTCCGAAGCCACGAACTTACCCCCAACACCAGGACCTTACCCGCAAAGCCAGCAACTTACCCTCAAAGCCAGGAACCTACCCTCAAAGCCAGGAACTTACCCCCAAAACCAGGAATCTACCCCAAAGCCAGGAACATACCCCTAAAACCACAAAGCCAGGACTTTACCCCAAAGCCACTAAGCCAGGAACCTACCCCCCAAAACCAGGAACCTACCCAAAGGCCAGGAACCTACCCCCAAAATCAGGAACCTACCCCAAAGCCAGGAACCTACCCCTAAAGCCACAAAAGCAGGAACCTACCCCTAAAGCCACAAAGGCAGGAACCTACCACCAAAGCCAAAAAGCCAGGAACGTACTCCCAAAACCACAAGGCCAGTAACTTACGCCAAAGGCCATGAAGCCAGGAACATATCCCCAAAGCCAGGAACTTACCCCCAAAGCCACACAGCCGGGAACGTACCCCAAAGCCAGGGTCTTACCCTAAAGCCACAAAGCCAGGGTCTTACCCTAAAGCCACAAAGCCAGGGTCTTACCCTAAAGCCACAAAGCCAGGACTTTGCCCTAAAGCCACAAAGCCTGGACCTTACCCCCAAAGCCACAAAGCCAGGACTTTGCCCTAAAGCCACAAAGCCATGGTCTTACCCTAAAGCCACAAAGCCAGGACTTTACCCTAAAGCCACAAAGCCAGGACCTTACCCCCAAAGCCACAAAGCCAGGACTTTGCCCCAAAGCCAGGACTTTACCCTAAAGCCACAAAGCCAAGACTTTACCACAAAGCCAGGACCTTACCCCCAAAGCCAGGATTTTACCCTAAAGCCACAAAGCCAGGACTTTACCACAAAGCCAGGACCTTACTCCCAAAGCCTCAAAGCCAGGACTTTGCCCTAAAGCCACAAAGCCAGGACCTTACCCCCAAAGCCAGGCCTGAGTCGTTTGTCATAGCCCATCATCAGTCCGTTCAGTAGCCCCGTCAGGTTGGCCGCCTTCTCTGTCTTCAGTGGCTCTACCCTGCGGCACGATGCATGCTACCAGTCAGTGCACAATACACACACACACCACACACCACACACACACACACACACACACACACCGCCCACCAACCACCACACACCCCACACACACACACTTACACAAACACACACAAATAACATGAGCATAATAACACCAACAAAACAAACACACAACCGACTTTCACACATCAAACAACAAACACACACACCCCAAAACACACACACACACAACACACAACCACACACACACACCACACACAACCACACACACACACCCCCACACACAACACACACACACAAACCCAGACCCAGGAGCATTTGACTATAAAACTAATTACCAGCTTAACAAGGACAGCAAAAAGACTTGAAGGACGAAAGGCAGCAGACGGGGGAAAGAAAACAGGCTTTGGACTTGAAACCATTTTGTCAACCACACAGGGGCACCTCAGGACGAACAAAAATTTTTTCAAACCCCAATAATCTATCTATCTATCTTCTGTCTGGGCTTTTTTTTGTTTTTTTTTATCTATTATCTATTATTTATCTATTTTTATCTATCTATCTATCTATTTCTTCTTTTTCTTCTTTTCTATCTATCTTCTTCTTCTTCTGCTGCTGTTCTGTCTTCTAATCTATCTTCTTTTTCTTTTTCTTCTTTTTTTATTCTTCTTTTACTCCCATCTATCTATCTATCTATCTACTACAGCGATTGGCCGTCTTACTATTCTAGGCCCCAGTGAATGGAATGTACATCATAGGTACTTACCCCAAAAGAAACAGCACCACAAGAAGAAAAGTGGAAATGGCGAAGGTCTTCATTTGTGTACGGCTGACCTGAGTTACGTTTCCTTTATTATACAGTGTGAAGTTACGTCAATCCGGGTAGACCTACCCTGTGGAACCTGGAGAAGAATGGGGTGGGTGGGGGGGGGAGAAAAGAAAAGAAGGCAAGAAAAGAAAAAAAAGAAAAAAAGAAAAAAAGGAAAGAAAAAAAAAAGAAAAAAAAGGAGAAAAAAAGAGGGAAAAAAAGAGAGGAGAGATTTGAATAAACAAAATACAGAAAGTCTTGTAGTTGTACGGCAAACCAAAAGCTTGCATTTTAAGGTCTGTCACTTCACCACCCTTTTTTTGTTAGACACCACAAACTCCTGTTAGCAATATTTCAGTGTCGAATTTCGAATTCACAGCAATATACACAAATCTCATGTTCTTATATCGATATAGTTTTAAAACATTAATCTAATGCTTTTCCACAGGGCCAAGACTTAAATGTTTTGAAAAAGGAAAGGAAGGACTTTGTAACCCGTTTAAAAGGAACCAACACACCAAAGGGAGTTCATTTAGCTCTTTTTCGAAATACGTAACCAAATACAAAATGAAGACCTGAATCTCCACCAGTGGAAATCCTCGAACAAGTAAAACCCCTCAACCCGGCCCAAAGAACAACTTTTTTGGAAAAAAAGGCAAAAAAAAAAAAAACCAAAACAAGGAAAAAAAAAACAAAATTTTAAAAAAAAAAAAACCGGAAAAAAAAAAAAAACACAAAAAAAACCCAAAAAAAAAAAAAAAAAAACAAAAAAACAAAAAAAACAAAAAAAAAAAAAAAAAACACACAAAAACCCCAAAAAAAAACCACACACACACCACACAAAAACACACACACACACACACACCACACAAAAACACACACAACAACAACAAACAAAAAAACAAAACAAAAAACAAACAAACACATAAAAACCAAAAAACAACAACAAAAAAAGTGAAACCAAAAACCGGGGGTTTTGAATTTTGTTTCTACTATACTGCCCACTCAAAGTTAATCATTACTTGTTTGTATAAATTACAGGCAACAGCTGACAGCATTTCAACGGAAATCAACATTTTCGAACCTTAGTACACCCACACAACACACACACACCACCACACACACACAACACACACACACACACACACACCACACACACAACACACACACACAGAGGGGAGAAAGGGAGAGGAGGGGAAGGAGAGGGGGGGAGAGAGAGAGAGGAGAAGAGGAAAGAGAGAGAGAGAGAGAGAGACGAGAGAGAGAAGAAGAAGACAGAGACAGACAGACAGACAGACAGAAGAAGACAGACAGACAGACAGAAGACAGAGACAGACAGACAGGACAGCAGACAGAGCAGAGAAGAGATGGCAGCCAGACAGACAGAGATAGAACGAACGAACGAACAAACGAACAAAGACTTGAGAAGAGAGAAGAGAAGAGAGAGAGAGAGAGAAAAGAGAGAGAGAGAGAGAGAGAGAGAGAAGGAGAGAGAGAAGAGAGAGAGGAGAGAGAGACAGACAGACAGACAGACAGACAGACAGACAGACAGACAGACAGACAGAAACAGACAGACAGACAGACAGACAGACAGACAGACAGAGAATATAAAATCAAACTCACCGGGTGATGACTGAATTTTCTGTCCACTATACGACCCAAACGGCCAGAATCCAAGCCAAACGCCGTAACGTCCAACTCAGGGCGGAGCGGGATGAATTAGACAACGGGGCGCTGGCCAGGGCGGCGGAAGACGGTCAGGATCGAGGAGTCCTTCGGATCGGAGCGGAGAGAGCGAGAGCGACTTGTAGGCCACGACCAGATAGACGAGACAGACAGTATCTATTGACACCCTACGCGCTAGCTGTGGCAGGCGTTTTCACGCAGTCGATTCACCCTGTGCATATATTTGCCCAAAAAGCCAACGTCACCACCGTCGACAACAGCGGCTTTGACTGTCGGTCGATGTCGGTTGGCTCGGCTTCGGTGGAATCTCTTTCCTTTCTCCACTTTCCCCTTCCCTCCCCTTCCTTCCCTCCCTCCTCTCCCCCCACCGTCTTCTTCTACCCACTGCCTCCTCTCTTCCGTCTCTCTCCCTCCAAACCACCCCCCCCCCTCCCTTCCTCCCCCCTCCTTACCCCCTCCCCTCTTCCCCCTTCCCGTACCCCCCCCTCTTCTACCCATTGTCCCCCTCTTCCCGTCAAACCCCCCCCCTTTCCCTCCACCCCCCACTCACCCCCCATCTTTTTCTCCCACTGCCTCCCCCCCCTCTCTCTCCCCTCCAACCCCCCCCCCCTTCGCTCTCCCCCCTACCCCGCCCCATCTCGCCCCCCCCCCCCCCACCCCCCCCCCCCCCCCTTCCCCCCAAATCCCACCCCCCCTTACCTTTTCTCCTCCCCTCCCTTCCCTACCCGCCCCATTACCCCCCCCCCCCGCTTTATAACCCCTCCCTCCCCCCCACTCCCCTCCCTTTCTCCCCCCCCCCCCCTTCTCTCCCCTCCCTTCCCCACCCCATCCGCTTCCCCCCCCCCCCCATCCCTTCTTCTCCCTGCCCCCTCTCCCTTCCCTAATCCCCCCCCCCTTTGCTTCTCTTCCCCCCCCCCCCCCAATACCCCCCTGCCCCCCCCCCCCCCCACTCGTTCTCCCCCCAACCCCCGCCCCTCTCGCTTTCCCCCTCCCCGTACCCCCCCATTCGCTCCCCCCCCCCCCCCCCCCATCCCCCTTTTCCTGCCCCCCTCCCCTCTCCCCCCCCCCCCCCCCCTTGCTTTCTCCCTCCCTCCCACCCCCCCCCTCTGCCCCCCCACCCCCCCCCCCCCCCCACATCCACTTCCCCCCCTCCCCCCACTCGTTCTCCCCTCCAAATCCCCCGCCCTCTTCGCTTTCTCACCCCCTTCCGTACCACGCCCATCTCGCCCCACCCCCACCCCCTTCTTCCCCACTTCCCCACCCACCCCCACTCGCTGTCCCCTCCAAACCAACCCCCGTCCCTTCCCTTCCCTTCCGATCCTGTATCAGTCGATGGCTTTTCCTTGCCCAGCTTCTCGATGGCGAGAAATAATCAGTTTGGCCATTTGTATCAAGTGTCTGTTCCTGCGAGGAAGGTTAACCCTTTCGATGCCCATGCACGCCTGCATGCAGCCACGGAGTACACGATTATTCGGTCAGGCACACCGTGTGTGCTCTATGATGTATGCTTCCAGTTTTGTTGTCGAGCATGGGTGAATAACGTACTCATTAAAATGTATCATATTTGGTTGTTGTTGTTGGTGGTGGTGGTGGTGGTTGTGGTGGTGGTGGTGTTGTCATGAGCTGTTTGTACAGCGCAGTGAATTCGGTGGAATTTCTTTCCTCTCAGGTTAGAAAATAGCGCTTTATAAGCATTATCATCTCTATTATTATTATTATTATTATTCAAGAAAAAGAATTTACTCATTATAATGGACTATTTTAAATACAGCTTTTGCGTACTCTCCTTGCCCGTGATTAGAACTAGAATAATAATAATATAAATATCCCTTGCAATTTCCTGGAAGAGTTTTGATCAGGTTGCTTTTCCTTGGCAGTGAAAGGGTTAAAGCGCCTCTGCCAAATTGTTGTAGTTGTAGTGGCAAAGCTGGAAATGACATTTACTAGGATTTCAGTATTCCGTTTGTAAAGTAAATATTGTGTTTTTGTTTAAAATCCCCAACCTTGGCTGCCATACCACTGTTTGGACACACGAAAATACTGCACACACTGGTAGGAATGGGTAGCGCTGCTCTTGTGGCTGCTGCTGTGCCTTACCCAGGTAAGGTGACCCGAATTTAATTCCCGCAAGGGACAAAGAAGTACTAACACTCAACACAACCACACACACACACACACACACACACACACACACACACACACACACACACACACACACACACACACACACACACACACACACACACACACACACACAAACAACAACAACACACAAACAGCAAGAGGACCAGCAAAAGAACAAAAGAAGAGACTATAATGGAAAATGGAATCAAATTACAGCCTTGAGATTCTAGACAGGGATGGGAGGTGGATGAGGTGGGGAGGGGGGTGGAGAGAAGGGGAGAGGGTGGCATCAGACATTCCGGCTTCCACAAGTTTCCTGACCCACGGCAGGGAATAAAAGAATTAGCTTGAACAACTGACGCGTTGAACGAGTCTTCCGGTTTTAAGAGGAATTATACATCCGTGAAAATAGTCAAACGAGAAAGCGTGAAACAACTCAATGCGACGCCGCTAAACTCAATGAGACAACTCAATGCAACATCGCTAAACTCAATGAAACAACTCAATGCAACACAGCTAAACTCAGTGAAACAAAGCAGTGCAACATCGCTAAAGTCAGTGGGCCAACTAGTGCAACATCGCTAAACTGAAGGAAATAACGCAGTGCAACACAGCTAAATTCAATGAGACAACTCAATGCAACATCGTTAAACTCAATGAAACAACTCCGTGCAACACCGCTAAACTCAATGAGACAGCTCAGTGCAACACAGCTAAATTCAATGAGACAACTCAATGCAACACAGCTAAACTCAATGAGACAACTCAGTGCAACATCGCTAAACTCAATGAGACAACGGAGTGCAACATCGCTAAACTCAATGAGACAACACAGCGCAACACAGCTAAACTCAGTCAGACAACTCAGTGCAACATCGCTAAACTCAATGAGACAACTTTTTTGCAACACAGCTAAACTCAATGAGACAGCTCAGTGCAACATCGCTAAAATCAATGTGACAACTAGTGCAACATCGCTAAAGTCAATGTGACAACTAGTGCAACATCGCTAAAGTCAATGAGACAACTAGTGCAACATCGCTAAAGTCAATGAGACAATTCAGTGCAACATCGCTAAAGTCAATGTGACAACTAGTGCAACATCGCTAAAGTCAATGAGACAACTAGTGCAACATCGCTAAAGTCAATGTGACAACTAGTGCAACATCGCTAAAGTCAATGTGACAACTAGTGCAACATCGCTAAAGTCAATGAGACAACTAGTGCAACATCGCTAAAGTCAATGAGACAACTAGTGCAACATCGCTAAAGTCAATGAGACAACTAGTGCAACATCGCTAAAGTCAATGGACAACTAGTGCAACATCGCTAAAGTCAATGGACAACTAGTGCAACATCGCTAAAGTCAATGTGACAACTAGTGCAACATCGCTAAAGTCAGTGAGACAACTAATGCAACATCGCTAAAGTCAGTGAGATAACTAGTGCAACATCGCTAAAGTCAATGAGACAACTAGAGGAAAACCACTAAACTCAATGAAAGTCAGTGCAACACCACTAAACTCAACTCTTTTTTCTTTAAACATCGCAGCGCTCATGCATCGGGTTAGGAATGGTGGGCGGAATGACTTCAATTCCAGAATTCGCATCCGTTCTTCCTTTGATGTCTGACCGTCGACTCGACCTCGTCGTAGACCATTTAACCCTCTATCGGCCATTAGCTTGATTGGAATTTTAACTCTTTCTTTCCGTAGCTGATAGTGGTGGTAACTCTTTCTGTCCTTTAAGAATAATCAACATTGTTAACTCTGAGAGTTCAGAACACACGGAGAGAAAAAAACAGCAACAAAAAAAACAAGGACAGAAAAAAAAACAAACAGACAGACAAACAGACAGACAGACAGATAGCAGGCAGCAGGCAGGCAGGCGGGACAGACAGAGTGACACGTTTGCGTTTTGCGTCTTTCTTTGTGAACTTTTTAAGGACAGCTAGGCAAATCAAATAAACTTTTGTGCCGAAAGCGTCTCTCTTTTGTGTGAAAGGGCCAATCAAGGGAACTTTTGCGTCTTGCGTCTCTCTTTGTGTGTGAAGGCCACAGCTAGGCAAATCAAATAAACTTTTGTGTCTTGCGTCTCTCTTTGTGTGTGAAGGCCACAAAAGGCCAATCAAATAAATGTTTGCGTCTTGCGTCTCTCTTTGTGTGTGTAGGTCACAGACCAATCGAGTAAACCTATGCGTCTTGTGTCTCTCTTTGTGTGTGAAGGCCACAGCTAGGCCATTCGGATAAACTTTTGCGTCTAGCGTCTCTCTTTGTGTGTGTAGGTCACAGACCAATCGAGTAAACCTGTGCGTCTTGCGTCTCTCTTTGTGTGTGAAGGCCACAGGCCAATCGAGTAAACTTTTGCGTCTTGCGTCTGTGTGTGTGTGTGAAGGCCACAGATAGGCCAATCAAATAAACTTGTGCGTCTTGCGTCTTTGTGTGTGTAGGTCACAGGCCAATCATGTAAACCTGTGCGTCTTGCGTCTCTCTTTGTGCGTCTTGCGTCTCTACTGCGTGTGTGAAGGCCATAGCTAGGCCAATCAAATAAACTTGTGCGTCTTCTCTCTCTCTCTCTCTCTCTCTCTCTCTCTCTCTCTCTCTCTCTCTCTCTCTCTCTCTCTCTCTCTGTCTCTCTGTGAAGGCCGCAGTTAGGCCAAGCGAGTAAACGTTCGCGTCTTGCGTCTCTCTTTGCGGGCCTGTGCCAGCGAGCGTGTCTACGCTTTGTGCCGAGCACGAGCGACTGGTCTGGTCTGGCTGTGTCAGCTCAGGTCATCACTTGTACGGCAACCCAAGAGCGGCTTGACGCTAGCCGCGCTCAAATCAGTGTCAGATCGATGAATCAGCCATCCACTCTCGCCCCCGAATGTCAGGATTTTCTCCAATTTATTTTATTTTATTTTGCCTTTCTTTCTTTCGTCCTTTCGTTCTTTCTTCCTTTCTCTCTCTCTCTCTCTTTCTTTTTTTTAATGCGGGGGGTGCGTTGTCAAGACGCCGTCTCAACTTCATTTTGCTGATTGCGTGCGCATGCATCGGTTTTGCTGTTTACGGATCGCCGCGACATATGCAGGCAGGAAAACCAGCCGACAACCCCCCCGCCGTCCCAACCCCCCCGCCCTCCCAACCCCCACCCCCCTCCCCCCAAAAAAAAGAAGAAAAAAAAGAGGAAAAAAGTGGAAAAACCTTTCGAGGGAGGGGTTGTGTGAGGGCATGGTGTGGGCTAGAAGCGAGCAGTGGAAAGTGCAAGAGAAGAGAAATATAAAACAGAGACAGTGAGAAATGAAAACTGATTGCGATGCATTTCGCTCCCCCCCCCCCCCCCCCCCCCCCCACCCCTCCCACTCGCGCCTTCCACCTTCAAATCCGCGACACGCTTTTCATTCCAACGAACGCTATAGTTACTAATAGTCTTCTCAACCAAAGAACAACCATCACCAAAAAAAACATGACAGCTACTCTTCAATAACCCCTCCCCCCCCCCCCCAAAAAAAAAAGGGTGTCGGGGGGGGGGGGGGGTTGTTACACCGACCCATATATGGTGTGAACCGATCTTGATTGTACTTGTATATTACTCGTACATGTTTACATATTCGCTTCAGGAATTATGCGTCCTTACGTAACCGATCAACTATCTCAAAATGCACAAAAGGTTCAAAAGAAGTAGAACATATGGCAACAACATACCCCTCCCCCCCCCAACCCCCCAATATTGTTCAAAATCCCCCCCCCCCCCCCCCCCCATCCCATCACTTTCCGCTTTGTTGTGTGTCGTGTGTGCGTGTGTGTGTGTGGGGGGGGGGGGGGGGGGGGGTGAGAGACGGAGAGGAGGGGGAGGGGGAGGGAGGGAGAGAGAGGAGGGAGGAGAGGGAGAGAGAGAGAGAGAGAGAGAGAGGAGAGAGAGAGAGGGCAGAGAGAGAGAGAGAGAGAGAGAGAGAGAGAGAGACAGAGACGAGACAGAAGACAGAGCAGAAGACAGACAGACAGACAGAGACAGAGACAGAGACGACAGAGACAGACAGAGAAGAGCAGACAGAGGGAGAAGACAGAAGAGAGACAGGAGAGAGGAGAGAGAGAGAAGGGAGAGAGAGAGAGAGAGAGAGAGAGAGAGAGAGAGAGAGAGAGAGAGAGAGAGAGAGAAAGGGAGAGAGAGAAAAGGAGAGAGAGAGAGAGAGAGAGAGCTGATTACGGATAAGCCGTTCTAATCCAGACCTCTGCCGGCGAAAGATGCCCTTGCACTACTCAAAAAACAAACAAACAAAAACAGAAGTAAAAACAAAAGTGTGCCGTATTCCCCCGGCATATTGCGAACAAAGGGATTCACATCAGCGTTAATTACGCTCCAGCGACGAGATGCTCACAATTATAGCCATGACCTTATTTGCACGCAAGTGAGCGAAACTGAGAACGGAGTTAGTATTCCAAGCTATGTTGTCAGCAGCATTTGTTGCTTTTTGTTGTTGTTGTTGTTTTATTTTCTTTCTTCCCAGTCGAGTCAGCCAGTGAAAATCGATGACAGCCATAAAGGCTAAGGAAATGTATTTCATGTTTCTTGAAGCAAGTAGCCTTTCTGGAATTCCTGCTGTATACTTGAACAGAAATGCGTTTAGTAGGAATGGGGAGAGAGAGAGAGAGAGAGAGAGAGAGAGAGAGAGAGAGAGAGAGAGAGAGAGAGAGAGAGAGAGAGAGAGAGAGACAGACAGACAGACAGACAGACAGACAGACAGACAGACAGACAGACAGACAGACAGACAGAGACAGAGACAGACAGAGACAGAGAGACGGCGAGAGACAGACAGACAGACACACAGACAGACAGAGAGAGAGGGAGGGAGGGAGAGAGAGAGAGAGAGAGAGAGAGAGAGAGAGAGAGAGAGAGAGAGAGAGAGAGAGAGAGAGAGAGAGAGAGAGAGAGAGAGAGAGAGAGACACACACACACACACACACACACACACACAGACAGAGACAGACAGGCAGACAGACATAGACAGAAACAGAGACAGAGTCAGAGACAGACAGTCTTTCTAGCATGTATTGATTGATTAAACTTTATTTCTCAACAGTGACTCACATATCTCTTCCGTTGCAGTGCTACTAATAATCCAAGACGTTCATAGTGAAATGTTGCGATTAAAGGACATTAACGATCTATTGTTCATTGATAATACGCAAGGCACATTGGCAACGTATGTGTTTGTACACTACGACTTCAATCTCCTACGGTTTCATGGCTACAGCAAATAATCTTGTAGTAATAGCAGTCCTAATACACACTATGGCTCGTTTACGCTAATAGAACTGTATTGTTGCTGTATGTGTGTTTCTTGTAGTAGTAGCGGTCCTAATACATTTATCGCTCGTTTTCGATAATACAATTGTATTGTTGCTGTATGTGTGTTTCTTGTAGCAGTAGCGGTCCTAATACATTTATCGCTCGTTTTCGATAATACAATTGTATTGTTGCTGTATGTGTGTTCTTGTAGCAATAGCAGTCCTAATACACACTATGGCTCGTTTTCGCTAATAGAACTGTATTGTTGCTGTATGTGTGTTTCTTGTAGCAGTAGCAGTCCTGATACATTTATGGCTCGTTTTCGGTAATACAATTGTATTGTTGCTGTATATGTGTTTCTTGTAGCAGTAGCAGTCGTAATACACACTATGGCTCGTTTTCGGTAATACAATTGTATTGTTGCTGTATGTGTGTTCTTGTAGCAGTAGCGGTCCTAATACACACCATGGCTCTTTTTCGGTAATATAATTGTATTCTTGCCGTATTTGTGTGACATCGATGATGAATGAATAAACCAACGCCAAGAAGCCTTCCTTGTGCTTTTACTTGCCGGGAATAAACTTCTTATGTCTCTTATGTCTCGTTCTTGTAAACATGCACCCCCCCCCCCCCCCCCCCAGCCTCCCGAACGTGTTTGAATGAAAGATGTGGTTGTGTGTATTTGTCAATATTAGGCACTAGTAGGACAGCTCATGTATCCGTGTTGCAGGTCACACACTCCAAATTGCTGTATGGTGTAGAAGGTCGTTACTTCATCGTCTGAAACAGGAAAGAAAGGAACATTTATGCACAGAATTCATGTTCTTTAGGTAACACGCTGTGGTGATTCTCTCTCTCTGTCTCTGTCTGTCTGTCTGTCTGTCAGTCTGTCTCCCCCTTTTTTCTCTCCCTCTCTTTCTCTCTCTTTCTACCTCTCTTCTCTCTCTCTCTTCTCTCTCTCTCTCTTTTCTCTCCCTCTCTGTCTCCATTCTCTCTCTCCCTCTCTCTCTCCCTTCTCTCTCTCTCTCTTTCTATCTGTTCTCTCTCTCTGTGTTTATGTCTGTCTGTCTGTCTGTCTCTGTCTGTCTCTCTCTCTCGTCCTGAGGTGATCATGAGCAGTTGTCAGGAAGTTAAAATCCAATTACTTTATCTCTCTCAAGAATGTCTCACTTTTTTGATAAAGTAGCATAAATTGTTTCCAGCAAAAAGCTGCACTGCTAATTCAATCAAGAGAACATGCACACTGCAAACGTTCGCTGCAAAAACAAACAAATAGAAAAAGAAGCAAAATGAAAAACACACACTCTCTCTCTCTCTCTCTCTCTCTCTCTCTCTCTCTCTCTCTCTCTCTCACACCACACACACACACACACACACACACACACACACACACACACACACACAGAAACACACACACACATACACAAACAAACATACACGCACGCACGCACGCACGCACGCACGCACGCACGCACGCACGCACGCACACCACACACACACACACACACACACACACACACACACACACACACACACACACACGCACACACACACACACACAGTCATAATTTTGACTTTTTGTCAACAGAATGAAGCTAAACCCAACCATACAAAACGGTGTATTCAACAGGCTCGGCCATAATAATAATGACCTGGGTTGCTGTGGTCGTAGACGGTGACGGGGATGGGTCTGGAGAGGGCCACCACACCACGTGTCATCTTCATGGTCAGCACTGAGCAGGACTCCTCGTTCTTCAG
>JABMCL010002484.1:817500-820000 GCA_018857735.1 Alviniconcha marisindica
TCAAGCGATTCGGGTTTTATTTGTGCTGACGTAAACTGACTGACAGTTTCTCGAAGACCTATGACGTAACCAGTTATGGCAGTGGTTGGAGGAAGGCTGTCGTAAACCAGTGCTTGGAGTTTGACTCCCATCCTGACCCTAGCCCCCTACTCAAATGAATATTTTTTCAGTTAGCTGACAGTTTTTCGAAGACATTTGGCGTAACCAATTACGGCAGTGATTGGAGGAAGGATGTCGTAAACCAGTGCTTGGCGTTTGACTCCCATCATAATACTAACCCTCTGCTCCAATGAAAAATTGTGTTAGCCGACAATTTTTCGAAGATCTATGACGCAATCAGTTATGGCAGTGGCTGGAGGACGGATGCCGTAAATTAAACCATTAGCTTGCATTTGCAGACAGGCCTGTGTATAAGTATAGCCAGGACCTTTAATAATGCTACCTCCCGAGTGTCTGATATAATACAAAGCTCACTGACCACATTTTTCAGTTAGCTGACGGTTTTTCGAAGACCTATGGCGTAACCAGTTATGGCAGTGGTTGGAGGACTGATGCCGTAAATTAAACCATTAGCTTGCAGTTTGCAGACGGGCCCGTGTATAAGTATAGCCGAGACCTTTCATAATG
Organism: Alviniconcha marisindica; assembly: GCA_018857735.1. NCBI lineage: Eukaryota > Metazoa > Mollusca > Gastropoda > Provannidae > Alviniconcha > Alviniconcha marisindica. Next base: position 818,128 of record JABMCL010002484.1, read on the forward strand.
CTACCTCCGCGTGTCTGATATAATACAAAGCCCACTGACCACACGTTGCCTGAGGGGTCCTCCTTCCCAAATATGCTGAAAGAGCCGTCCTGTCGCCGGTAACTCAGCTGTGTTTGGTAGCCTGTGGACGGAAAGACACAAACGCGGTCTGGGTTGTCGGCAGAATGGATTTGAATTTCTGCGACCGCATCACCCAACGGCGAGAAGAAGCAGAAGAAGAAAAAGGAGGAGGAGGAAGACGAGGAGAAGAAGGAGGAGGAGAAGAAGAAGAAGAAGAAGAAGAAGAAGAAGAAGAAGAAGAAGAAGAAGAAGAAGAAGAAGAAGAAGAAGAAGAAGAAGAAGAAGAAGGAAAGGAGGAAGAAGAAGATTGAGACAAAGGTGAAGAAGAAGAAGGCAAAGAGGAAGAAGAAGATGGAGAAGAAGGCAAAGAGGAAGAAGAAGATGGAGAAGAAGGCAAAGAGGAAGAAGAAGAGGAAGTAAGTAAATTGGTGTTTTACGCCCAGTCAACCATTACGGTTATATCAGGGCGAGGAAGTAGAAGATGACAAAAAAGAAGAAGATGGAGATGAAGAAAATGCGAAGACAAAAACGACGAAGAACACGAAGACAAAGAACAAGAACAAGACAAAGACGACGAAGGACACGAAGAAGAAGAACAACAACAAGACGACAGAGATGACGAAGAACACGAAGAACAACAACAGCAACAAGACGACAGAGATGACGAAGAACATGAAGAAGAACACAAAGAACAACAACAGCAACATGACGACAGAGATGACGAAGAACATGAAGAAGAACAACAGCAACAAGACGACAGAGATGACAAAGAACATGAAGAAGAAAACAACAAGACGACAGAGACGACGAAGAACAATAACAACAAGACGACAGAACACGAAGAACAACAACACAACAAGACGACAGAGAGACGAAGAACACGAAGAACAACAAAGCAACAAGACGACAGAATACAAGAACAGAGACAGAAGAACACAAAGAACAACAACAGCAACAAGACGACAGAGACGACGAAGAACACGAAGAACAACAACAGCAACAAGACGACAGAGATGACGAAGAACATGAAGAAGAACAACTGCAACAACAATAACAACAAGACGACAGAGCCGATGAAGAACACGAACAAGAACAACAACAGCAACAAGACGACAGAGATGACGAAGAACATGAAGAAGAACAACTGCAACAAGTACCGGACAGAAGGACCGATAGAACTGAGAAAGACAACAAGTGACAGCTGGACGGGACGAAAGAACGAGTAGGCAACTGGCAACAAGACGACAGTGCCGTACTGAAGACACACGAACAAGAACAACAACAGCAACAGAGACATGCACAGAGATGACGAAGAGACACGAAGACAGAAGAAGAAGAACAAGACGACAGAGACGACGAAGAACACGAAGAAGAAGAACAACAACAAGACGACAGAGACAACGAAGAACACGAAGAAGAAGAACAACAACAAGAACGACAGAGACAACGAAGAACACGAAGAAGAAGAACAACAACAAGAACGACAGAGATGACGAAGAACACGAAGAAGAAGAACAACAACAAGAACGACAGAGATGACGAAGAACACGAAGAAGAAGAAGAAGAACAAGACGACAGAGACGACGAAGAACACGAAGAAGAACAACAACAGCAACAAGACGACAGAGATGACGAAGAACGAAGAGGAAGACGAAGTACCTGTGAGCATGAAGGACCTAGCTCTGGCGAGAAGAGCAGGTGTCAGCTGGCCGGTGTGACGAAGGTAGGAGACGAGGTAGGCGCTGGCAGCCAAGGTGATCACGTTCTGCTCGCCGTTCACGTGGGACGTGTGCAGGACATCGCCCAGGTGGTC
>JABMCL010002484.1:822500-825000 GCA_018857735.1 Alviniconcha marisindica
AGGACCGACGACAAGAAGGAAGGGCGGATTGATGAAAGGCGACAGAAAGGAAGGACGGGTGGATAAATGAAATAATGGTTCAGCGGATGAATAAGCAAGAGCCATAAGCGAGTATGTGTATGAGCGATTATGAGCGCTTGTTGTGTGAGTCAGTCAGTCAGTCAGTCAGTCAGTCAGTGAGCAAAGCGATCCAGCATTTCCATCAATGCACTATAACTTCCTTACAGACACAGCAGAACCTAATCCCCCCCCCCCCCAAAAAAAAAAAAAATCTTTATGATTAAAATACACATTTATATTAACCGTTCGTGTGTTTTGGTCTTCTTTCGGAACACAGGCGATCAACTTTGTTTCATTCATATTCTTTATGCCTTACTAGCTTAACAAAAAGCGTCCATTTTAACCGTTCCCATGCTTCAATGCACATCAGTTAGCGTACACCACTGCCTAGCAGGCAACGTGGAGCTGCGTCAGTACCTTAATGACGATGTGCTTGTGGAGAACGTCCGGACGCCTGCCTGTCCTGAGGACGACCTTGAGAGGCAGGTGACCCAGCACCATCGGCTTGATGCAGAACTGTGCCGCCCCTAAGCTCTTGCCTTTCAACTGGGGCAGAAGAAAAAGAAATAAATATAGAAATAAGCGCGTAGCGTGTAGTGCCAGGATAAAATCGACTTAGGATTGGTCAACACTCCCCCCCCTCCCCACCTCACGCCCCCCCCCAACCCCCCATTTTTATTTTTTTTATTTCTTCCGTCCTTCTCGTCGTCCATCCATCAATCCATCCACCCTTCCTGTCGTCCTCCCATTCTTCCTTCCTTCCAACCTACCTTCTTTCCTTCCATCAATCCAGCCATTCTTCCTGTTGTCTTTCCATTCTTCCTTTTTTTCCATCAATCTATCCACCCTTCCTGTCGTCCTCCCATTCTTCCTTCCTACCCTCCTTCCTTCCATCACCCCATCCACCCTTCCTGTCGTCCTTCCATTCTTCCTTCCTTTCTTCCAGCACTCCATCTACCCTTCCTGTCGTCCTTCCATTCTTCCTTCTTTCCTTCCATCACCCCATCCACCCTTCCTGTCATCCTTCCATCCTTTGTTCCATCAATCCAGCCATTCTTCCTGTCGTCTTTCCATTCTTCCTTCCTTCCATCAATCCATCCACCCTTCCTGTCGTCCTTCCATTCTTCCTTCCATCAATCCATCCACCCTTCCTGTCGTCCTTCCATTCTTCCTGCCTTCCATCAATCTATCCACCCTTCCTGTCGTCCTTCCATTCTTCCTTCCTTCCATCAATCTTCCATCAATCCATCCACCCTTCCTGTCATCCTTCCATTCTTCCTTCCCACCTTCATTCTTTCCATCAATCAATCCACTCTTCATGTCGTCATTCAATTCTTCCTTCCTTCTATCAATCCATCCATTCTTCCTGTCTTCCATCCATCCATCCATCCATCCATCCATCCCTGTCGTCCTTCAACCCATCCAGTGCAACTCACAGTTCCCAGCCCCGTTTTAGTACGGACGGACTTGTAGGCCTGTGTGACGACACTGGGCTCCTTCACATCCTGGCTGACCAGGACGTTCTGGAAGCCCGAGGCGTTCTTCTTCAGGGTGATCCAGGCCTCCACCGGGTCGTGCAGGAGGTTGTAGGCCAAGGCGGTGAAGCACACGTCCTCTCCCAGCACCGCCGAGTCCGGCAGCTCGGCGGTGATGAACAGTTTCTTGGTGTCCTTAAGCTGCAAGTGCGTCAGGGCTTCTGATGAGTGTGACGTTGGAATTGTTAAAGGAGAACAGGCCCCAAGAAGTATCGTGGGGCCTATTAACAGGAGTGGAAGAAGAAGAAGAAGAGGAGGAGGAGGTGGAGGAGAAGGAGGAGGAGGAGGAGGAAGAAGAAGAAGAAGAAGAAGAAGAAGAAGAAGAAGAAGAAGAAGAAGAAGAAGAAGAAGAAGAAGAAGAACAACAACAACAACAACAAAAACAACAACAACAACAACAACAACAACAACAACAACAACAACAACAACAACAACAACAAGCAGGAGGAGGAGGAGAAGAAGAAGAAGAAGAAGAAGAAGAAGAAGAAGAAGAAGAAGAAGAAGAAGAAGAAGAAGAAAGAAGAAGAAGAACAACAACAAAAAACAACAAAAACACAACAACAAAAACACAACAAATACAACAGACGAACAAGAGCAGGAGGAGGAGGAGGAGGAGGAGAAGAAGAAGAAGAAGAAGAAGAAGAAGAAGAAGAAGAAGAAGAAGAAGAAGAGAAGAAGAAGAAGAAGAAGAAGAAGAAGAAAAAACAACAACAAAAAAAACAAACAAAACAACAACAAACAACAACAACAACAAGCAAAGGAGGAGGAGGAGAAGAAGGAAGAGAAGAAGAAGAAGAAGAAGGAAGAAGAAGAAGAAGAAGAAGAAGAAGAGAAGAAGAGAAGAAGAAGAAGAAGAAGAAGAAGATGAACAACAACAACAACAACAACACAACAACAATAAATAA
>JABMCL010002484.1:830000-835000 GCA_018857735.1 Alviniconcha marisindica
CATAACGCACTCACTCACCCACTAACTCACTCACCCCTTCACTCTCTCCCTCACCCACCCATTCACTCACCAATTCACTCCCTTCCTCGGTCACTCACCCACCAATAACGCACTCACTTACCCACTAACTCACTCACCCCTTCACTCTCTCCCTCACTCACACATTCACTCACCAATTCACTCCCTTCCTCGGTCACTCATCCACTCATAACGCACTCACTCACCTACCAACTCACTCACCCAATCATTCTCTCCCTCACCCACCCATTCACTCACCAATTCACTCCCTTCCTCGGTCACTCACCCACCCATAACGCACTCACTCACTCACTAACTCACTCACCCCTTCACTCTCTCCCTCACCCACCCATTCACTCACCAATTCATTCCCTTCCTCGGTCACTCATCCACCCATAACGCACTCACTCACCTACCAACTCACTCACCCAATCACTCTCTCCCTCACCCACCCATTCACTCCCTTCCTCGGTCACTCACCCACCCATAACGCACTCACTCACTCACTAACTCACTCACCCCTTCACTCTCTCCCTCACCCACCCATTCACTCACCAATTCACTCCCTTCCTCGGTCACTCACCCACCCATAACGCACTCACTCACTCACCCACTAACTCATTCACCCCTTCACTCTCTCCCTCACCCACCCATTCACTCACCAATTCACTCCCTTCCTCGGTCACTCACCCACCCATAACGCACTCACTCACTCACCCACTAACTCATTCACCCATTCACTCTCTCCCTCACCCACCCATTCACTCACCAATTCACTCCCTTCCTCGGTCACTCACCCACCCATAACGCACTCACTCACTCACTCACCCACTAACTCATTCACCCATTCACTCCCTCACTCGCCCGCCTACCCACGCACTCTTACGTCGTTCAGTGTGATGTCGTGGCCGTCGTCCGCCGCTAGCCTCTTGTGCTGGCCCAGCAGGAAGACGGTGGAGAGGGGGGCGGCTCTGATCATCAGCTTCACTCGCCTGCCAGGCTCCACCTCGTGATGCCTCAGGTACAGCTTCACCTGTAAGGTAGGTACAAAGACCAGCGATAGGTACAAAGACCAGCAATAGGTACCAAGACCAGCAATGGGTACGAAGACCAGCGATAGGTACAAAGACCAGCGATAGGTACAAACACCAAGGCTTCGGGCCCAGCTTCATCTGCAAGGGGGGTGCAAAGACTAGCGATACCTCAGGTCCAGCTTCACCTGTAAGGTAAGGTACCAATACTCGTGATGACTCGGGTACAGCTTCACCTGTCAGGTAAGGGACCAAGACTCGTGATGCCTCAGGTACAGCTTCACTTGTGAGGTAAAGGACCAAGACTCGTGATGCATCTGGTACAGCTTCACCTGTGAGATAAAGTAACAAGACTCGTCATGTCATCAGGTCCAGCTTCACCTGCAAGGTAAAGGGCCAAGACTCGTGATGCCTCAGGTCCAGCTTTACCTGTAAGGTAAGGTAACAAGACTCGTGATGCATCAGGTCCAGCTTCACCTGCAAGGTAAAGGGCCAAGACTCGTGATGCATCAGGTCCAGCTTCACCTGCAAGGTAAAGGGCCAAGACTCGTGATGCCTCAGGTCCAGTTTCACCTGTAAGGTAAGGTGACAAGACTCGTGATGCCTCAGGTCCAGCTTCACCTGCAAGGTAAAGCCAAGACTCGTGATGCTCAGGTCCAGCTTACTGTAAGGTAAGGTACAAGACTCGTGATGCCTCAGGTCCAGCTTCACCTGCAAGGTAAAGGACCAAGACTCGTGATGTATCAGGTCCATCTTCACCTGCAAGATAAAGGACCAAGACTCGTGATGCATCCGGTACAGCTTCATCCGCAAGGTAAGGTAAGGTAAAGGACCAAGACTCATGATACCTCAGGTACAGCTTCACCTGCAAGGTAAAGGACCAAGACTCGTGATGCCTCAGGTACATCTTCACCTGTGAGATAAAGTAACAAGATTCAGGTCCAGCTTCACCTGTAAGGTAAGGTAACAAGACTCGTGATGCCTCAAGTCCAGCTTCACCTTTAAGGTAAGGTAACAAGACTCGTGATGCCTCAGGTCCAGCTTCACCTGTACGGTAAGGTAACAAGACTCGTGATGCATCACGTCCAGCTTCACCTGCAAGGTGTATAGATACCAAGATTGCAAGAGCCCGTTAAACTTCAACCATTAACACACGGCGCACGTGCACTATATAGCTTCAAACTGAGACAGAGCTCAGGAGCTGTGTGAAAGTCGAGGTGGTGGAATTCCTGGGCTCCCCGTCCCTAATAGTCCTTAGGGTCTCTCTGGACGTAAAGCAACACTGAACTTGAACTGTGTGAAAGTCGAGTGAAGTCGGATCCCGTCCCTAATAGCTATGGTCTGTGGACGTAAGGCACTGAACTGAGCTCCCTCGTCAGAGCTGAGAGCGTGCTGAAGTCGAGGGTCGTCCGGCTCCGCCCTATAGTCCTTGTGGTCTCTGTGGACGTAAAGCAACATTGAACTTGAACTGTCTGAAAGTCGAGGTGGACGTCCTGATCCTGGGCTCCCCGTCCCTAGTAGTCCTTATGGTCTCTGTGGACGTAAAGCAACATTGAACTGTGTGAATGTCGAGGTGGTGGACGTCCTGGGCTCCCCGTCCCTAGTAGTCCTTATGGTCTCTGTGGACGTAAAGCAACATTGAACTTGAACTGTCTGAAAGTCGAGGTGGACGTCCGATCTGCTCCCCGTCCTAGTAGTCCTTTATGGTCTCTGCGGACGTAAGCAACATTGAACTGTGTGAATGTCGAGGTGGTGGACGTCCTGGGATCCCCGTCCCTAGTAGTCCTAGTGGTCTCTGTGGACGTAAAGCAACACTGAAGTAGCTCAGCAGATTGTTTGTATTTACTCACGTCACTTTCAATCACGTCAGGCACGCCAACGGCCAGCCGGTCCGCTACGACCTCCCCGTCGTCCGCCTTGAAGAAAGCGATGACGTCAGACGTTGGCGTCATTGATGACGTCACGTTGAAAGAAAACAAAAATCTTTTCCTGTACGCCTGGTACTTGTCCACGGTGTTGGTCAAGCAGAAGCAGTCCTTTCGAGTACACCTGCAGTGAAAGATGGCGTTTACCAATGTTGACTATTATTATGTGCTAACCATTATATAAGACTCATCATTCACTCACCACGGGTACCCGCGAAAATCGCTTTTGTCTATGACAGTATGAGTAAGTTGAGCTATTTTCTTACACCACACACACACACACACACACACACACACACACACACACACACACACACACACACACACGCACATACACACACATACACACACACGCACGCACGCACGCAAACAGGCACCCACGCGCGCGAAATCACACACACTCTCGCACGCACGTACGCGCACATACACACACACACACACGCACGAACGCACGTCGCCCACACACACACACACACACACACACACACACACACACACACACACACACACACACACACACACACACACACACACACACACACAAACACACACACACACACACACACACACACACACACACACACAGAGTCTCGTACCTGATACGTGAGTGTTGAAAAAGGCTTGTTGCATGTGGCGACAAATTTAAGTGGCTGCCCCACCTGTGAATGAAAACTGGACGAAATAACGTGCAATCGTTACACCGAACTGATTAGTTATACTGGTGGTAAAACAACGTGTGTCACCATTATTATAAAATCAAACTTTCAGAACCTGGACTTCAACACCGAAAACCAAATCATACAAACCGAACTTCAACGTACCTTAAAATAGGTCGTTGGTGTTTGGTCAGAGAGAGTTTGTAGGAATTACAAGGTATCGATGGGAATACGAGACTTCAGTAACGTACCTTAATTAGCACGCTGATGTTTGATCAAAGAGAGTAGGTATTATGGTATCGGTGAGAAGTAAAATCAAACTTGAACATAACGTTAAGAGGTTGATGTTTGATCAGAGAGATTTGTAGGAATTGAGGTATCGGTGGAAAAACCAAACTTGAACCTACCTTAGGGCGCTGGTGTTTGATCAGAGACAGTTGTAGGAAGATATGGGTTGGAAAACCAAACTCGGACATACCTTGGGACGCTGGTGTTTGATCAGAGACAGTTGTAGGAAGATATGGGTTGGAAAACCAAACTCGGACATACCTTGGGACGCTGGTGTTTGATCAGAGACAGTTGTAGGAAGATATGGGTTGGAAAACCAAACTCGGACATACCTTGGGACGCTGGTGTTTGATCAGAGACGAGTTGTAGGAAGATATGGGTTGGAAAACCAAACTGGACTACCTTGGGACGCTGGTGTTTGATCAGAGACAGTTGTAGGAAGATATGGGTTGGAAAACCAAACTCGGACATACCTTGGGACGCTGGTGTTTGATCAGAGACAGTTGTAGGAAGATATGGATTGGAAAACCAAACTCGGACATACCTTGGGACGCTGGTGTTTGATCAGAGACAGTTGTAGGAATTAAGGTATAGGTGGGAAAAGCAAACCTGAACCTACCTTGGGACGGTGATGTTTGATCAGAGAGAGTTGTAGGAAGATCTGGATTAAAAACAAATCAGAGAGTTGTAGGAAGATCTGGATTAAAAACAAATCAGAGAGTTGTAGGAAGATCTGGGTCCAAAAACAAACAAACTCGAAGCTACCTTGGGACGCTGGTGTTTGATCAGAGAGAGTTGTAGGAAGATTTGGGTTGAACACCTAAACTGGAAAACGAGAGTTGTAGGAAGATTTGGGTTGAACACCTAAACTGGAAAACGAGAGTTGTAGGAAGATTTGGGTTGAACACTTAAACTGGAAAACTGATTGGGACGCTGGTGTTTGATCAGAGAGAGTTGTAGGAAGATTTGGGTTGAACACCTAAACTTGAAAACGAGAGTTGTAGGAAGATCTGGGTTGAACACCTAAACTGGAAAACTCATTGGGACGCTGGTGTTTGATCAGGGAGAGTTGTAGGAAGGTA
>JABMCL010002484.1:837500-840000 GCA_018857735.1 Alviniconcha marisindica
TCTCTCTCTCTCTCTCGTATCGCCGTATACTTACGTATGCATCGTAAGGAAGCCCCGGTTTGAAACTTTCTCGGCTATATGGCAGGAAGCGTACGTTCAGTGGAAGAATGCTGTAAAACTTCAGTGACGTGGCATCAGTTATGACGTCACCGGAGGCGCCGTTGGGGATGGTGACGGTGAACCTGAAGGTCTTGTAGTCCAGAGCGGCCCAGCTTCTCAGGAAGAAGGGAAATCGCTTCAGGTACGTCTGGCGGTTCAAATCCCTCAGTTCGTCAATGGAGAACGTGAAATTTGCCTTGCCGTTCAGGTCAAGCTGTCCAAAGAACAAATGTTGAAATATGTATTAGCACCTGTAACTGTTGGAACCCCCCTCTTCCCCCCCCTTCCCCCCCCCCAACACTCCCGCCCCCACCCCTCCCCCACCCCATCTAAAATCTCTATGAGATTGACGGGGCGTCAATAACCAAGAACCAGCTAACCTCTCTCTCTCTCTCTCTCTAACTCTCCTTACATACTGTAGCTCATTGTATCGTTAGTTAATAGTAGTTTCCCTCATGGGCGAGGGCTGGATGTGAAAAGACCTCGAGTCTTCTCCACTACCCTCGTAAAATAAAGTTTATGCACTCTCTCTCTCTCTCTCTCTCTCTCTCTCTCTCTCTCTCTTCTGCCTCCTCCACCTCCCACTCCCGTCCCCGCCTCTACATACACTCAAACAGTTGTTTCCATACATCGTTCATACAAATGTAGCACACACATAATTAAAGACGTATAGCAAGCCAATACCAATTTCCACTCGTACCCATCTGTGTGTGTGTGTGTGTGTGTGTGTCTGTGTGTGTGTATGCCAACTGTTTATCAATTGAAGACGATTTCCGGAAATAACAGGCAAAGATAATTTGACAGTGTTTTCTTACTCCGGGAGAGTGAAGTCCCCTGAATGGAGGCGGCAGCTGAGAAGAGCCGATCTGCGACAGTTTTTGATCTTCAGGCATGGACCTATTATAATTTATACTAGACTACCAACTGGGGGAACCTACTATCCGATCTGCATGTTCCCCACGAACAGTGAGCGCTTGATCGGTATTTCTGATGCCTTTTTGCCTTTGTTTACGGGTATCCGTCATCTTGCCCACGTGCCCACTGTACCCCCAACAAAAGCGTGTCTACTCTGCGCTACACCCACAGGCCTGGACCTGTATATACAGGCCATGCCTGTAGGCACTTACCGAGTGCAATCCCCTGGATTTCCGAAGATCGTCTATTCGCCCACCTGAGTCACAGTTTCAGTGTTAGGTTTGCTCGACACACTGGAGAACAGTTTGACAATATTTCACTACAAAGCCGTCCTTTCATCACGGGAAAGTTGTGCAAGCCAAAGCCCCCAACTACTGCTAGGCCTATGCCTGTACTCACTTCACTGGCCCTAGTCAAACAAGCACGTGCAACACGAACTTAACGCAGAAAGTTTAAGTTTTGCTCACAACGAAGAGGCGACCAAGCGTCACAACAGGTTTGTGCCTTGCGCTGAATTTTGCCAACAACGAAGCTGTCAGTACAGTAACCAGGGATAGAAGTTTGATAAATGTTGATGTCCAGAGACAAAAGACGAAGCAGGATCTTCTCAGACAATGTTAAGTAAACCTGTAAGCCCGGGTGGAACAGGATGGACATGCTTGCAGGTTCAACGGACACTGTTCAGGCAAGTGACAGAAGTATTTTCTCAGTCTCTGTCTCTGTCTCTCTCGCCCTAATATAACCGCACTGGCTGACTGGGTTTAAAACACCAATTTACACTGTCTGTGTGTGCGTGTGTGTGTGTGTGTTCGGGGTGGGGGTGGGGTCTTTTCTGTGGGTATGGCACCCTCAAAACGAAGACGGCAATTAAGGGATGGAGACAGTATTAGAGGGAGCTCGTTCCAGTCTCTGACTGTGCCGGGAAAGAATGCGTTGTTTCGGTATTTAGTCACTGCGACATCACAAACACTGGTACTGCAGTGGGGTCGGGGGGTCTTTACTGTGGGTATAATTATATGACACCCTCGAAATGAAGATGCGGAGGGAAGGAGACGGTGCCGCTTCTAGAGGGAGCTAGTTCCAGTCTGTGACTGTGCAGGGAGAAAACGCGTTGTTTTTGTATACAGACATTGCGACAGCAGAAACGCTGGTACTGCAGTGGGGTCGGGGGTGTCTTTACTGCGGGTATATATGACACCCTCGAAATGAAGATGCGGATGGAGGGAGACGGTGCTGCCTCTAGAGGGAGCTAGTTCCAGTCTGTGACTGTGCAGGGAGAAAATGCATTGTTTTTGTATACAGACATTGCGACAGCAGAAACGCTGGTACTGCAGTGGGGTCGGGGGTGTCTTTACTGTGGGTATATATGACACCCTCGAAATGAAGATGTGGATGGAGGGCGACTGTGCTGCTTCGGGGGGGGAGGGGGAGTTCCATACTGACTGTGCAGGGAAAGAATCGTTGTTTCTTATATATATATATATAT
>JABMCL010002484.1:845000-847500 GCA_018857735.1 Alviniconcha marisindica
CTTATTCAGAGAGCCCTGTGGTGCTTCTTCGGTCTGGTTCTCGTTGGCTTTACACGCAAAAGGTTCAAAAGAACGCTATATATCAGGACAAAACAAAACATGCGAATTTTCGGGGTAATCCCCTTTTTTTCAAGCTACAAAACGAGACTTAAACAATGGTTAAACGGTGAAAAATGATGAAAAATGAGATGGAGAGCAAATTAAGCCATGTCTTCTGTGTGTGTATAGAATATTATATTTAGGTTAATACGTATGATGTGAGCTCTCAGGGCGTTGATGAGCGCATGATAAATGTGTAGTAGTAGTAGTAGTATCTGCTTTTGTTTTCGTATCCAGTGCTTGGAAGAATCGGTTCTCCTTTAACAAAACTGAGAGCGATTGAATAGACTGGAAAGAAAAAAGGTCTGTCCTTCGACTACACGCTTGTCCTGTAAGTTTGGCTATTTGACTCGATAGCACCTACGAGCAGGAGCTAGCACCCATACTTAGTTGTCGCCATGTCAGCCACACACCAGCCATATAATTCGCGGCAGCAGGAAGTTACGACATCACAGCTGAAGTCACGTGGCGACGCAGCCCTGTGGAAAGCCAGCGGCTGATCAAAATTAATCCTCTTTATTAGATGTCCATTAATTCTGTCTGAATTGAGCGTTTCATTACTGACGCGAACCGTGCAGCATAGCTCCCCGAAGAAGACAAAGTAGTATTTCCCCGAAGAAGAAGAAGAAGAAGAAGAAGAAGAAGAAGAAGTATTTTCCCGAAGAAGTAGTGTTTCCTCGAAGAAGAAAGAAGTATTTCCCAGAAGAAGAAGAAGAAAACGTAAAAGAAGTATTTCCCAGAAGAAGAAGCATTTCCCCGAAGAAGAAAAGTAGTATTTTCAGGAAGAAGAAGAAAAAGTAGTATTTCCCCGAAGAAGATATTACTTCCTCGAAGAAGAAGTAGTATTTCCCCGAAGAACAAGAAGAAGAAGTAGTAGTATTTACCAAAGAAGAAGAAGTATTATCCCAGACGAAGAAGTAGTAGTATTTTTAAGTAGTATTTCCTCGAAGAAAAAGAAATAATATTTCCCCGGAGAAGAAGCAGTATTTCTCTGAAGAAGAAGTATTTCTCCGAGGAACAAGAAGCATTTCTCCGAAGAACAAGAAGTAGCATTTCGTCAGAGACTGAGCCAAATCGGAGTTTTTCCTCAATCAGGGAAAGAAAGAAAATAAAGGAAAAAAAATAAAGAAAAAATAAATTCACTCGTGGGCCACGTGGCACGGGTCACAGCCTGTGGCAGCGTGATTACACTCGTAATCATAAAAACGCAGGTTGTAAACAGGTCGTAACAGGCTCAAGATCCCCCAGGGTCTCTCCACACTGTTGTTTCGTCGGTGGAGTGAAATTCCCTCAAGGGGAGGGGTCCGCGGTGACTCACCGCAAAAAAGAAAAAAGAAAAAAAGAAAAGAAGAAGAACAAAAGAAAGAAACGAAAGGCCTGCTTTACAAGATGCCACCTGTTTAGTACAGCCCTGGCAGTGATTCATTATAATCGTAAACTGGTGTAAAAGGCTCAAGATCCCAGGGTCTCCACTAATGTTTCGTCGGTGGAGTGAGTTGCCCGGAGGGGTCCGCGTGATTCACCGTAAGAAAAACGTCCTGCTTTACAAATAAGATGCCACTTTTCTGTGTCACGCCTCTGCAGACTGGTTTCACTTATAATCGTAAACGGGTTGTAAACAGCTCAGATAAGGGTCTCTCACACTAATGTTGCTGGAGTGAAGTTCCCTCAGGAGGGTCCGGTGATTCACCTGAGAAAAACGACCTGCTTTACAAAGATGCCACCTGTCTGCGTCACAGCCTCTGCCTGAGTGATTTTACTTGCAATGGCAAATAGGTTGTAAACAGGCTGACCCGGTTTACCTCTCGCTGAGTGAATCTCGGATGCAGCGTTCTCCATGAGGAAAAAGATCTGTTCTCACAAATGTATTCTTCTTCTTCTTCTTTGGTCTTCTTATGTCGTTGAACCTCTGGCACTATGTTGAAAGTTAGCCGGACCTCTGACCTCAACTTCCCCACCCCCATCCCCTTCCCAGCGAAATTATCTCCAAAACAGCCGCCAAACTACTTAAAGATCTGAAATAGCGGGATATTTGGACGGTATGAAACGCTGCACCTTTTGCCATCTGTTCCATTATGCCCAGCCCAAATCGAACATGCGAATTTCGAGGCGATCCCTTTATCAAGCTACAAAACGACACTTAAGTGGATTCGCTCTCCGCCTCATTTTTCATCGTTTTTCACCATTTAATTGTTAAGTGTGAAGTTAGCCCCCTCCCCCAAGAAAAAAGATAAGTGGATTCGCTCTCCGTCTCATTTTTCATCGTTTTTCACTATTTCATTATCTTTTTCGGGGGGCGGGGGGAGGAGGGATGTCCAGTGCTCGAAGAATGTTCTAATCCAAGTCCACAAGTTCTAATCCACCCCCTTTTGATTGTAAAAAGATTAGGTAGGTAGGTAGG
>JABMCL010002484.1:852500-855000 GCA_018857735.1 Alviniconcha marisindica
GACAACTATACCTGCGCCGTGTAAAACAAACTCCTGCCCGTCTTGCAGTTGCTTCCCTTGACGATCGACCAGTTCAACTCTGAGGGTTACCGTTCCTGTCGTGTTGCTCAAATACACGCTGACCGCCAGCGGCATTCCTGGCCGAATTTTGGTGGAGTGAGACAGCCAGTATTTCAAGGGACTGTCAGGATTTTCGGTAGCCGCCGTTCCTCCTGTCGTAGAAATGCTGAAAAGTATTGAGGCGGTAATGAAGATTATAATTCAATTATAATTTTGAAAGAATTAAGGCGGTAATGAGGATTACTTCAATTATCATTATCACACAATCAGCACTCGAAATACGTAACACAAGTACAACAAAGAGCTGAGTCGCCCACAGTAACTCTCACCCGGCATGCGTGTAAAATATAAGGTACATAAACTCCATTCTCTATTATTTATAACATTATCAGTTATACTTACCTACACTACTGTTTTTATGATCCGAATCCAAAAGCTTGAGATGTTTAGCTGCTATATTGTTTTGTGTCGTAATCAAATGACGTTATGCGCTGCAGTAGGAACTGTTATTCAGTACCAGCCATGATAAGCTCCTGACGCAGCAGATTCCACCTTCCACAAAGGGAGATAAACCCTTCGAAGACGGCGCGTCACTTGCCCATGTGGCGTTGTAATAAAATTAAAAGATCTTCTTCTTCTCCTTCTTCTTCTTCCTCTTCCTCCTATTATTATTATTATTATTATTATTATTATTATTATTATTAAATCACTCAGCCACGCAGTCATCCTACCCTAGTTACATGGACAACATTTACCAATATGCAGTTGGTTTAAACAACATTTTATTCATTCATAGTAATCATAAGTTCAACAAATAAGTACAGGAAACACAAAAGCAGTATGCTTATTTGAGTGTTGCCTATGGACAACATGATAGTTACACAGACATTTACGATGGCAAGATGGCAGATTGGTTTGTTTTGTTGCCTCTGACTTTTTGACAACAAAAACCAAAACAACGACAAAACAAAAAACAAAAACGAAACGCACAAAACAAAAAACAAAACAAAAAAACTGGAGGAGGGAGGCGGGGGGTTGTAAAGCAAATAACTAACCGAATATTATCGTAATTAATCTGAGAGAGACAGTGAGAGAGAGAGAGAGAGGGGGAGAGGGTTAAAGCATGTACTTCTTCGCTTGTATCATAATAAACACATTAATTTAACCAGACTTTTACAGATTTACAAGCGGTCGGTTTGACGCAAAAAATCGTGGAATATAGCAAAAAAAATCTTATGCAGTTGCATAATTATATATACCTGTTCTCATCAGGGTGTTCAGTTAGCGGAACGCTACAGCAACAAGAAGAAGAACAAATCATTGATTATACTACTTAAATGTCTGCTCCTTTTCTAGTCATTACTGAGTAGTAAGTAGTAATGAGGCGACACTTACACGGCTGCAGTGATAATCAGCGAAGAGAAGAAGTGCAGAGATGCTGGACAGACGACGTGCGGCCATGGTGGACTCATCCTCAGTGAAGAGTTCCTGGTTTCGCTGGTCAAGCGTGACATTAAAAACAACAAACCAGAAAACTAAAGAAGAAGAAAAAAAAGAAGGAAGAGATGTTGAAGAAGAAGGAGAAGGAGGAGGAGGCGCAGGAGGAAGGAGACACGGACGGCAGAAGAAGAAAGAAGAAGGAGAAGAAGAAGAAGAAGAAGAAGACGAAGAACAGCAGCAGCAGCAGCAGCAGCAGCACCACCACCACCACCACCACCACCACCAACAACAACAACAACGACGACGAAGACGACAACGACAACGAAGAAGGAGAAGGGGAAGGAAAAGAAGAAGAAGAAGAACAACAACAAGCCACCCTTGCAAGCAAGCAAGCAAATTACAAGCAGACAGGCAAAGAAGTACACACAAACGAAACGATCCCAATGAAAAATATCTTAAAAAGATCACTTCATTTGAGGGCATGATATTTTTCATTTGGATGAATGAATAGAATGAATATCAAAGCATATAAGCCATGCGTTTCTGTGGACACGTCATTTCTGATTTGTAAACACGCTTGTCCTTGTCGGATACTTTTAAAAAGATCACTTCATTTGAGGGCATAAGTATCCGACAAGGACAAGCGTGTTTACAAATCAGAAATGACGTGTCCACAGAAACGCATGGCTTATATGCTTTGACATTCATTCTAGGCTGCATAAACTGTGGTAACAGAAAAGCGACAAAAGCTATATCTAAGCAATAAAGGAAAAAAAGGACAGAATACAAGAAACAACGAGCCAACCTGATCTTACTGAAGCCTTTTGTCAAAATGGACTCGCTGTACGAAATCATTGATCGTGACTAGAAATGACGCATCGCGTGTTTCTGTCTCTTCTTGTTTCTTCGCGTTTTCTCATGCTTTATGAATATTAAAATCTGAAGTGTGCATTGTGGTCGATATTTTTCTCCGCATGTTTGTACACAACTGAATTCACTA
>JABMCL010002484.1:857500-862500 GCA_018857735.1 Alviniconcha marisindica
GTTTCTGTGTTCAAGCGTGGCAGTCATGACGGGGCTCGTCTGTGGATGTTGAAGAATCCGTCCCACGCAGAGCAGAGCGTTGGCGAGGAGGGGAACAAGGATTCGTTGGAGACCTTTGTGCGGCGGCAGCAATGAACCGCCATGTTGTGTTGCTCTTTTTGGCATCGGCTTTCTTCTTCGCCGGTGGGGGTAAGGCTTGCGCTTTTTGTTTCACTTTGGCTTGTAACTGGAGAAAAAGATGTCTTCCTTCTTTAAGGAACGCGCTTAGTATTGGTTACTCAAACGAATGGGACAATAATTTGCTTTTATTGATTAAAAAAGAATAAGAGAGAGTTCAAATAGTAATACTTTTTTGTTGTTGTTGTTGATTTTTCCAAGCACTGGACACGAAAACATCATAGCTCAACCAAAAGCAGATACGTGTCTTAGTTTTACATCTCATTTTTCATAGTTTAACCGTTGTTTAAGTGTCGTTTTGTAGCCTGATCAAGGGGATTACCGTGAACATTCTCATACTGCATTTTGTCATAACAAATAACGTTCTTTTGAACCTTCGGATCATAGTAGATCCAGTGCTCTCTCTCCGTCTTTTTTACCGTTGGGGATATAAGGCTGAGTCGCTCTATGCTTTTGTTTCACTTTGGTTTATAAATGGAAAATGAAGAAGAAAACCCTTCTTTAAGGAACACTAAGTATTGGTTATTCAGACAAACGGGAAAATGAGTAGGTTTCACTGATGTTTTAATTAATAGTATGCTTTCTGCGGCCTCTTTGCTGTTGTGCTTTTGTTTCACTTTGGCTTGTAAACGGACAAGAAGAAAAAAGAAGAAAAACAAACAAACAAACCTTCTTTAAGTTCTAAAGTACTTCTCTGAGTATTGGCTATTCAAACAAACAGGAAAATGATAAGTTTTCACTGATGTTTTAATTAATATAGCATGCTCTCTGCGTCCTCTTTGCAGGTGGGGGTAAGGCTGTGCTTTTGTTTCACTTTGGGTTGTAAATGGGGAGGGGGAAAAAACCCACCTTCTTTAAGTTCTAAGGTACTTCTCTGAGTGTTGGTTATTCAAACAAGCGGGAAAATGATTAGGTTTTACTGATGTTTTAATTAAAATAACATGCTCTTTGCGTCCTCTTTGCACTTGGGGGTAAGGCTTGTGCTTTTGTTTCACTTTGAAATGAAAATAACAAAACTAAAACAAAACAAAAAACAAAACAAAAAAACAGAAAGAGCTTCTTTAAGGAAGAAAACTGATGTTTTGGTTAAAATAGCTTGCTCTCTGCTCAATGCGTCCTCTTTTTGCCGGTGAGGGTAAGGTTGAGTCGCTGTGTGCTTTTGTTTCACTTTGTTCTGTGAATAATAAAATGGAGAAAAACACCCTTCTTTAAGGAACATGTAGTGTTGCTTATTCAAACAAAGGCTATAATGATCAGTTTTTACTGACGTTTTAGTTACAATAGCAGATCCAGTGGTCTGTGTCCTCTTCGGCGGAGTCGTTGTGTGATTTTGTTTCACTTTGGTTTGTAAAGGGCGGGGGGGGGGGGGGGGGGGGGGGGGGGGGGGGGCGGAGTGGGGAGGGGGGAAAGTTCTTAAGGAACACTAAGTATTGGTTATTCAAACAAAGGGTAAAGTGATTAGTTTTTACAGATGTTTTAGTTCAAATAGTAGATCCAGTGACGCTGGCCGTGTTTGCTCACTGCCTGACAACAATG
Organism: Alviniconcha marisindica; assembly: GCA_018857735.1. Taxonomy (NCBI): domain Eukaryota; kingdom Metazoa; phylum Mollusca; class Gastropoda; family Provannidae; genus Alviniconcha; species Alviniconcha marisindica. Next base: position 859,214 of record JABMCL010002484.1, read on the forward strand.
ATCATCAAAGGTGATAGTAATAATAACGGACACATAGTGCGTCTAACTGGTAGTGGTCCTAAGCACTTGCCAATTCCATTTTACACATACAAGTGTTTAGACAACAAAGATTCATATCCACAGACACATTTGTACGAACATGCTCACACACACGCACACGCACGCACGCACACCACACACACACACACACACACACACACACACACACACACACACACACACACACACACACACACACGTGTCGAAGTTGCACACCGTTTTGCCCCACAATCAGTACTGATATAGCAACAGTTTATGAAGTGAAACACCATTTGAATCGGTATATATATATATATATATATATATATATATATATATATATATATATATATATATATATATTAACCGCCCGTGTCTTGCCCCAGAATCAGTACTGATATAGCAATAGTTTATGAAGTGAAACACCATTTGAATCGGTATATATATATATATTATATTAACCGCCCCTGTCTTGCCCCAGAATCAGTACTGATATAGTAACAGTCTTCAGAAGTGAACCGCCGTCTGAACCTTTCCCTTAACCGTCGCTGTCTTGCCCCAAAGTTGGTTCTGGTGGAGCAACATTCTCCCCAAAGCGGCTTTTGGTATTAATATGTGTTTTGAATTGGATTCTGAATAATTATGAGTGTACTGATATGTATGTGTGTTTAGACCATTATAAATTGTTTGCTTTGGGCGACGTTAGGTAATTTATGTGAATTAATTTACTGATAATTTTGTATCTTGCAGTTTTACATTTAATGATCAACTGCTCTTAACACGTTATTATTATTAAGGCTACCGGATAATCTTATTAGAGTCAGTACTGACTAAGAAATTCCTTTTTTTGCCCCTCTTGTAAAACTAGCTGCCAGGGAGTCGGTGTCGACAGAGCAACATTCTTTTTCCGGTTCACCTCTGTATAGCCTTTCCCCAGAGTCAGTGTCGACAGAGCAACATTCTTTTTCCGGTTAACCTCTGTATAGCCTTTCCCCAGAGTCAGTGTCGACAGAGCAATCTTCTTTTTCCGGTTCACCTCTGTATAGCCTTTCCCCAGAGTCGGTGTCGACAGAGCAACATTCTTTTTCCGGTTAACCTCTGTATAGCCTTTCCCCAGAGTCGGTGTCGACAGAGCAACATTCTTTCCGGTTAACCTCTGTATAGCCTTTCCCAAGAGTCGGCGTTGACAGAGCAACATTCTTTCCGGTTAACCTCTGTATAGCCTTTCCCAAGAGTCGGCGTTGACAGAGCAACATTTTTTTTCCGGTTCATGGGGGGCTTAATGTCCTCGGATGTCGGGCCCGTATAGCCTTTCCCCAGAGTCGGTGTCGACAGAGCAACATTCTTTTTCCGGTTCACCTCTGTATAGCCTTTCCCCAGAGTCGGTGTCAACAGAGCAACATTCTTTTTCCGGTTCACCTCTGTATAGCCTTTCCCCAGAGTCGGTGTCGACAGAGCAACATTCTTTTTCCGGTTAACCTCTGTATAGCCTTTCCCCAGAGTCGGTGTCGACAGAGCAACATTCTTTCCGGTTAACCTCTGTATAGCCTTTCCCAAGAGTCGGCGTTGACAGAGCAACATTCTTTCCGGTTAACCTCTGTATAGCCTTTCCCAAGAGTCGGCGTTGACAGAGCAACATTTTTTTTCCGGTTCATGGGGGGCTTAATGTCCTCGGATGTCGGGCCCGTATAGCCTTTCCCCAGAGTCGGTGTCGACAGAGCAACATTCTTTTTCCGGTTCACCTCTGTATAGCCTTTCCCCAGAGTCGGCGTTGACAGAGTAGTAAAACTAACCTTCTCGCACCTTTTACTCGTCAGCATGAAACAATTAAGACCAGAAATCGAACGAGAAACTGCTCTCTCTCTCTCTCTCTCTCTCTCTCTCTCTCTCTCTCTCTCTCTCTCTCTCTCTCTCTCTCTCTCTCTCTCTGTCTGTCTGTCTGTCTGTCTGTCTGTCTGTCTCGGTCTGCCTGTCTGTCTGTCTGTCTGTCTGTCTCTCTCCCTCTCTCCCCCTCCTGCTCTTCCTCCTCCTCCTCCTCCTTCTTCTTTGATTAAATTCATTTCTCACTGTCAGGGCCCGTGGTGCCTCGACGGTTGGGTTCCCCTTTAAATGTGTGCTTCTAGGTGGCAGTCCAAGTGACTCCGCGCAATGAATTTATCCCGTGGTGATGATGATGATGATGATGATGGGCTGACATATCAGGGACAAACTGTAACTTGTTAGTTTTCATAAAGCGCCATTCTCTAACACGGGATAAGTTACAGTTTGTTCCTAATATCCGAGGACATTAAGCCCCACATCATCATCATCATCATCATCATCATCACGGGTTAAAGTGTCATGAGGAGTCATGAGGTTGAATAATAACAACAATAGATAGTTCTTGTAAAGCGCCTTTCTCTGACACGGGATAAACTCCTTAGTTTTCATAAAGCGCCATTCTCTAACACGGGATAAACTCATTAGTTTTCATAAAGCGCCATTCTCTAACATGGGATAAACTCATTAGTTTTCATAAAGCGCCATTCTGTAACACGGGATGACTCATTAGTTTTCATAAAGGGCCATTCTCAACACGGGATGACTCATTAGTTTTCATAAAGCGCCATTCTCTAACACGGGATAAAAGTAAAAGTAAGCATGATGCTTAACGTCGACAGAAACCATAACGCTTACTAGGGACGGGGAGAAGGGGGGGAAGGGGGGTATGGAGGTGGGGGGAGAGGGAGATTATATACCTATTATATACCTATCGCTACACTGTCACCACCAGAATGATTTCTGCATTAAGATGGGCAGCGATGAGAGCCGTTTTAATGTTTCAGTAGGAAGTGATGGACGAAGTCACAGGACAGTGTCCACAAACCCCAACCTTGTTGAAGAGAAAGGAGAGCCGAAGCGGTATCGAACCGAGGTCCTTCCGCTTACCAGCCTAACGCCTTACCGCTAGGCCAAACCGGCTCACCAAAAACAAAAACAAAAACACAAAAAACACACGGGATGACTCATTAGTTTTCATAAAGCGCCATTCTCCTAACACGGGATGAGTTTATCCAGTGTCAGAGAAAGGCGCTTTACAAGAACTATCTGTTGTCGTTATTACTCAGCCTCATGACTCCTAAGCACTGTCGTGTTTTGGCGACTTTTATTTTTACAATCGTCGATTTGTAGCAAACAGACGAGAAATGGAGCAAAGCGATGTACCTCTGGTATAGTTTTTAAGTCTTTGTCGTTATGTCCGTGTGACGCCTTTCGATTGCTGAATAACT
>JABMCL010002484.1:877500-890000 GCA_018857735.1 Alviniconcha marisindica
TCCAGTCAGCATTGTTACACATCAGTCTGTTTTCCGCATTGTAGCTCAACACACTCAGAAAGTGCTTGCTGACCCCCCAAAACTCCAGTCAGTATTGTTCACATCAGTCTGTTTTCCGCATTGTAGCTCAACACGCTCAGAAAGTGTTGCTGACCCCCCAAAACTCCAGTCAGCATTGTTACACATCAGTCTGTTTTCCGCATTGTAGCTCAAGCACACTCAGAAAGTGCTTGCTGACCCCCCAAAACTCCAGTCAGTATTGTTACACATCAGTCTGTTTTCTGCATTGTAGAAAGTGCTTGCTGACCCCTCAAAACTCCAGTCAGTATTGTTACACATCAGTCTGTTTTCCGCCCTGTAGCTCATGAACCAGTCGGTATTCTTACGTATCAGTCTTTTCTTCCTCATCTTTTTGGCTTTGTAGCTCAGCACAGTCATCAGAGCTAGGTGTCTGCTGACCATCGAGAACTCCAGTCGGTATTGTTGCACATCAGTCTGTTTTCTTGTTGTTTTTTGCTTTTTTCCTTCTTTGTTTGCTTTGTATTTCAGCACACTCAGAGGGTGCTTTAATTCTGACTCTCAGAAACTCCAGTCAGCATTGTTACACACCAGTCTGTCGTTTTGCATTGTAAGCTCAGCACACTCAGAGGGTGCTTTAATTCTGACCCTCAGGAACTCCAGTCAGCATTGTTACACACCAGTCTGTTGTTTTGCCTTGTAGCTCAGCACACTCAGAGGGTGCTTTAATTCTGACTCTCAGGAACTCCAGACATTAATGTTACACACCAGTCTGTTGTTTTGCCTTGTAGCTCAGCACACGTAGAGGGTCCTTGCTGACCCTCAAGAACTCCAGTCAGTATTGTTACACATCAGTCTGTTTTCTGCATTGTAGCTCAACACACTCAGAAAGTGCTTGCTGACCCCCCAAAACTCCAGTCAGTATTGTTACACATCAGTCTGTTTTCCGCATTGTAGCTCAACACGCTCAGAAAGGGTCTTTGCTGACCCCTCAAGAACTCCAGTCAGTATTGTTACACATCAGTCTGTTTTTGCCTTAGCTCAGCACACTCAGAGGTGCTTGCTGACCCCTCAAAAACTCCAGTCAGTATTGTTACACATCAGTCTGTTTTCTGCATTGTAGAAAGTGCTTGCTGACCCTCAAGAACTCCAGTCAGTATTGTTACACATCAGTCTGTTTTCTTGCAAATTGTACGAAATTTTGGCTTTTAGCTCAGACCCACTCAAAACTCCAGTCAGTATTGTTACACATCAGTCTGTTTTCCGCCCTGTAGCTCATGAACCAGTCGGTATTCTTACGTATCAGTCTTTTCTTCCTCATCTTTTTGGCTTTGTAGCTCAGCACAGTCATCAGAGCTAGGTGTCTGCTGACCATCGAGAACTCCAGTCGGTATTGTTGCACATCAGTCTGTTTTCTGCTTGTGCTCAGCACACTCAGAGGGTGTTTATGCTGACCTCAAAACTCCAGTCAGCATTGTTACACCCAGTCTGTTGTTTTGCCTTGTAGCTCAGCACACTCAGAGGGTGTTTGCATGCTGACCCTCAAACTCCAGTCAGCATTGTTACACACAGTCTGTTTTTGCATTGTAGCTCAGCACACTAGAGGGTCCTGCTGACCCTCAAAACTCCAGTCAGATTGTTACACATCAGTCTGTTTTCTGCATTGTAGCTCAACACACTCAGAAAGTGCTTGCTGACCCCTCAAAACTCCAGTCAGTATTGTTACACATCAGTCTGTTTTCCGCCCTGTAGCTCATGAACCAGTCGGTATTCTTACGTATCGGTCTTTTCTTCCTCATCTTTTTGGCTTTTTAGCTCAGCACAGTCATCAGGGTCTGCTGACCATCGAGAACTCCAGTCGGTATTCAGTTCAATTCAATTGAGAAAGAAAGAAAAAAATCATCCCACAAGGGGCGATTTTGTTGTGGTCATGGCGGACTCGTAAAATAATAATACATAAAGTTAAGAGGACAATACAACAGACACAACACCACCAACAAAAGAGTCTTACTTTAACCACAGTTATTGTTATAAATATAGAAGAATTGTGACTTCATCATAAAATAGTAATGATGTTAAGATCACATACTTGTAAGACAATTAAAGTATCACACACAGCAATTAAAACAATATCACCCCCCCCACACACACACACACACACACCGTGGCACAGTCATACACACCACACACACACACAAACACACACACACACACACACACACACACCACCCACACACACACACACACACACACACACACACACACACACAAACACACAACACACACACACACACACACACACACACACACACACACACACACAACACACACACACACACACACACACACACCTACAACACAAAACACACACACACACACACACACCACACACACACACCACCACAACCAGTCCTACAAACACACACACACACCACATCAACAAACAAACACACACACACACACACACACACACACCACACACACAACAACACACACACAACACACACACACACACACACACACACACACACACACACACACACACACACACACAAACACACACACACACCAGTGTTGCACAGTATTGTTGCACATAGTCTGTTTTCTGCATTGTAGCTCAACACGCTCAGAAAGTGTTTGCTGACCCCCCAAAACTCAAGTCAGTATTGTTACACATCAGTCTGTTTTCCGCATTGTAGCTCAGCACACGTAGAGGGTCCTTGCTGACCCTCAAGAACTCCAGTCAGTATTGTTACACATCAGTCTGTTTTCCGCCCTGTAGCTCATGAAACCAGTCGGTATTCTTACGTATCAGTCTTTTCTTCCTCATCTTTTTGGCTTTGTAGCTCAGCACAGTCATCAGAGATAGGTGTCGCTGACCATCGAGAACTCCAGTCGGTATTGTTGCCCCATCAGTCTGTTTTTTTGTTGTTTTTTGCTTTTTCCTCTTGTTGCGTTGTATTTCAGCACACTCAGAGGGTGCTTTAATTCTGACTCTCAGAAACTCCAGTCAGCATTGTTACACGCCAGTCTGTCGTTTTGCATTGTAAGCTCAGCACACTCAGAGGGTGTTTGCATGCTGACCCTCAAAAACTCCAGTCAGTATTGTTACACATCAGTCTGTTTTCTGCATTGTAGAAAGTGCTTGCTGACCCCCCAAAACTCCAGTCAGTATTGTTACACATCAGTCTGTTTTTTGCATTGTAGAAAGTGCTTGCTGACCCCTCAAAACCCAGTCAGTATTGTTACACATCAGTCTGTTTCTGCATTGTAGAAAGTGCTTGCTGAAACCCCCCAAAACTCCAGTCAGTATTGTTACACATCAGTCTGTTTTCTGCATTGTAGAAAGTGCTTGCGACCCCTCAAAACTCCAGTCAGTATTGTTACAAAAAATCAGTCCCGTTTTCTGCATTGTAGAAAGTGGCTTGGGTGACCCCTTTAAAACTCCAGTCAGTATTGTACACATCAGTCGTTTTCTGCCCTTGTATAAAAAAGTGCTTCTGACCCCGAAACCCAGTCAATATTGTTAACATCAGTTGTTTTCCGCCTGTAGCTCAAACATCAGGGAAAATGCTTGCGACCCCCCAAAACACCAGTCAGTTTTTGTTACACATCAGTCTGTTTTCTGCATTGTAGCTCATGAACCCAGTCGGTATTCTTACGAATCGGTTCTTTTCTTCCTATCTTTTTGCTTTGTAGCTCAGCACAGTCATCAGAGATAGGTGCTGCTGACCATCGAAACTCCAGTCAGGCTTTTTGTTGCACCAGTCTGTTTTTCTTGTTGTTTTGCTTTTTTCTTCTTTTTTTGCGTTGTATTTCAGCACACTCAGAGGGTGCTTAATTGCTGACTCTCGAAAACTCCAGTCAGCATTGTTACACCGCCAGTCTGTTTTTGCATTGTAAGCTCGACACTCAAAGAGGTTGTTTGCATGCTGACCCTCAAAATCCCGTCAGTATTGTTACACATCAGTCTGTTTTCGATTGTAGAAAGTGCTTGCTGACCCCCAAAACTCCAGTCAGTATTGTTACACATCAGTCTGTTTTCTGCATTGTAGAAAGTGCTGCTGACCCTCAAAACTCCAGTCAGATTGTTACACATCAGTCTGTTTTGAGTGAATGCTGCTGACCCCCCAAAACTCCAGTCAGTATTGTTACACATCAGTCTGTTTTCTGCATTGTAGAAAGTGCTTGCTGACCCCTCAAAACTCCAGTCAGTATTGTTACACATCAGTCTGTTTTCTGCATTGTAGAAAGTGCTTGCTGACCCCTCAAAACTCCAGTCAGTATTGTTACACATCAGTCTGTTTTCTGCATTGTAGAAAGTGCTTGCTGACCCCTAAAACTCCAGTCAATATTGTTACACATCAGTCTGTTTTCCGCCCTGTAGCTCAACACACTCAGAAAGTGCTTGCTGACCCCCCAAAACACCAGTCAGTATTGTTACACATCAGTCTGTTTTCTGCATTGTAGCTCATGAACCAGTCGGTATTCTTACGTATCGGTCTTTTCTTCCTCATCTTTTTGGCTTTTTAGCTCAGCACAGTCATCAGGGTCTGCTGACCATCGAGAACTCCAGTCGGTATTCAGTTCAATTTAATTGAGAAAGAAAGAAAAAAATCATCCCACAAGGGGCGATTTTGTTGTGGTCATGGCGGACTCGTAAAATAATAATACATAAAGTTAAGAGGACAATACAACAGACACAACACCACCAACAAAAGAGTCTTACTTTAACCATAGTTATAGTTATAAGTATAGAAAATTGTGACTTTATCATAAAATAGTAATGATGTTAAGATCACATACTTGTAAGACAATTAAAGTATCACACACAGCAATTAAAACAAACACACACCACACACACACACACACACACACACACAACACAACACACACACACACACACACCAACAACACACACACACACACACACACACACACAACACACACCTGCACACAATCAACACACACACACACACACCACACACACACACACACACACACACACACAACACACACACACACACACACACACACACACACACACACACACACACACACACACACACACACACACACACACCGTGGCACAGTCATACAAACACACACACACACACACACACACACACACACACACACACACACACACACACACACACCACACACACACACACCCCCCGTGGCACAGTCATACAACAACACACACACACACACACACAACCACACACACACACACACACACACACACACACACCATACACATCACACAACACACACACACACACACACACACCACACACACACACACACACACACACACACACACACACACACACACACACACACACACACACACACACACACCATGTGTTGCACAGTATTGTTGCACATCAGTCTGTTTTCTTGTTTTTTGCTTTTTTCCTCCTTTGTTTGCTTTGTATTTCAGCACACTCAAAGGGTGCTTGCTGCCCTCACCCCTCTTAACCTTCTCATGGGTCACTTCAGTGTGTCATTGGTTTATCACTGTATATCCTTTTCAGTTTCTTCATGGGTTACATATAAGAGTTTTAATCGAGATAGCTGTATGACCGTAGTATTTCAGTTTCCGTGAGCGAGGTGTCTATGTCGTGCTGTTGTTGTGTGTTTCATAGCTGTTGCGTGAGATATTAAAGAGATGTCACGACTGTAGGATGGATGGGTGTGGGTTGTGCGTTTGTGTTGTGTAAAGTAACGTGTGCCTGGGGTGTGTGTGTGTGTGTGTTGTGTGTGAGAGAAGAGAGAGAGAGAGAGAGAGAGAGAGAGAGAGAGAGAGAGAGAGACGTGCGTGTGTGCGTGTGTGTGTGTGTGTGTTTTCTAGTCTGTTGGACTGCTTTTAACACTAAACACCAATAACACAAAACAGTGGATGGCATGGTGTTTCCTTTCTTTCCATATCACAATACACAGCTAAAACCAACAGGCACAATACAGACTTCTCTTTCTTTCAGAATTGTTATTGCGTTGTATGTCCGCTTGCAAAGGGCACATGTAATAATAAATAATAATAATAATGGAAATTTGTAAAGCGCCTACCCTGCGGCTCAAAGCGCTGAACAAGCATAATATAACACACATAATGTACATCGAGATGGAAAATGTTGTCAGCAATTTAACAACAACAACAAGCTTACACCAGATGTAGACATCAACAAGGGTTCAAGCATAACTATGTTAAGGATGCATGCACACACACACATACGCACACACACACACACACACACCACACACACACACACACACACACACACACACACACACACACACACACACACACACACCATATACACACACACACATCCACACACACACACACAACACCACACACACACCACACACACACACACACACACACACACACACACACCACACACACGTACACACACACACACACACACACTACACACACACACACACACACACACACACACACACACACCACACACACACACACACACACACACACACACACACACACACACACACACACATACACACACACACACACACACACATTGTACAGACTGGTAGGGGTGGAGGACAATGTTGCCTAACAGAAATATTCTGAATACATTTGAAATACTGGACTACTACTACTACTGTTAACATATGGTGTCTACTATCGCTATACTAATGTTAACATATGGTGTGTTTTTCATTACTTGACTCCGCGCACAGTTGTGGCTACCCTACATATTCATGTATTCGTCGGTTTGCACTTTTTATTTGAGGATGTGCTTTCCGGTTTGTATTATTGTGTTTGTGTGTGATGTTCAGGTTTGCTTTTGCTTTTGATCTTCTTGTAATTCACTTGCAATATTTATTCTGGCCTGTTTTGAATTGTTGAGACTTGCATTTGAAGTAATCGAATAAACTAAAACGACCTTGGCTGATTCTGTATATAAATACCAGATGGTTACCCACTTAACCGTATCTAGTGTTTGTTTGTTTTGTTTTTGTTTGTTTTTAGTTTTAGTTATTTATTCTTGTGTGTCCGTGTACCAAACGTGAATGATAAACTCAAGAGATTTCTCTGAAAACCCGAACCTTGTGTATCGAACAGTGTCCCGTGCTAATGTTAAAGCACAAACAAATTATCTGTATAAACTTTCGCGCTTGAAGCGTTTTTCTCGGGTGCTAGATGTTGTTGCGGCGAGTAGAGTAGAGTTTCATGCAACCTGATGAGAGTAATACACTAGGATATACGTAGCTCTCGGTAGTATAGTTTGGATAGATGCTCAGACGTTGAAACTAATGCCTTAAAAAGCTCTCTGGATAGTATAATCTGGAGAGAGTCTTTGACATCGAAATGTATGCCTTGAAAGGCTCTCTGGGTAGTATAGAGTACAGTTTGGATAGACGCTTTGACATTGAAATTGACGCCTTAAATAGCTCTCTGGATAGTATAGTTCGGAGATATGCTTTATCGTTGCAATTGATGCCTTAATTCAAACAACCGACAGAATCAGTTAATAATATTGTTCTTCGGTTATTGAATTCCAAATGTTATCATCACGTTATAATACATCAGTATATACATTTATATTTTAGTTACATCGTTCTTCAGTTATGAAAAGTAGTGAGGATGTACCCTTGGTGGAGTTTATTTACCTGGTATTTATTTACTTGCATGCTAGGTAAGAGTTATCGTAGGTGACTCAGGCCCTACCGTGTTCCTGAGCTGACGAGCTGTGCAGTTGACGGGATGTTAAAAATCCAGCCACCAAGTATTTTATTCTGTTCCAAAGGTGAAGTTGTGCAGTTTACCGGACGTTAAAATCCAGACACTAAGTCCCGTACTGTGTTCCTGAGGTGACTGTGATATTCACCGGACGTTAAAATCAAATCATTGTGCCTCTTTCTGTTCCTGCGGTGACCCTGTGCATTTTACCGGACGTTAAAATCCAATGATTAAGTCCATTGCGGTGTTTCTGAGATGACCCTGTGATATTTACCGGACGTTAAAATCCAATCACTAAGTCCAATCACTAAACCCAGTCACTAAATCCCTTACTGTGCACCCGTTAAAACTCCAACCGCTAAGACCGCTGTTGCAGCGACGCCCCCCACCACAACCAACTACACCCTGTACATCGCGCTGGGCACCATCGGCGGCCTGGTCATCTTATTCGTCCTGGGCCTCGTCATCTTCATGTTCCTGACGTGGAAGGCCAAGCAGAAGCCCTTCCGGGGTCGGCTGGAGCCCGAGAAGCCCGAAGAGAAGACACCTAGACTGCAGGCCTTCGAGAACGGCTTCAAGCGAATCAAGCACCCAGGAGTGAGTGTGGCCTTCTTCATTTTCTCTTGATTCTTCTATTGCATTTGTTGTTGTTTTTATACTTGTTTTTATTGTTGTTGTTGATCTTCTTCTTCTTCTTCTTCTTCTTCTTCTTGCTCCGTGCAGTTCATTATAATTATGGGTTTAAATGTTGAAGCCTTTCTTGCATGAGTTTATTGAAACTGAAATCGCTTCTAAAAGTCTAAACCTTTGTTAACGTTCTCCTGTTGTTGATGTTCTTATTTCTTCTTCTTCTTCTTCTTCTTCTTCTTCTTCTTCTTCTATCGCCCTGATATAACCGCAATGGTTAACTAGGCGTATAACACCAAGTTACCTACCTATCTTCTTCTGCTTCTTATGCCTCTTTTTCTACCGTGCATTTTATTCTCCTCCACCTCATCCTGTGCAGCAAGTGAACAAGCCGCTGTCTCGCGAGGGGACCCCAGAGAATGACGACGACACGCCGATCAACGTCATGCAGCTGCTACGTAAAGACATCATCACCCCAGGCGGCAGGGACTCTCCTGCGTCCAACGTCTTCCTCTCCGTCACCACGCCCAACCCTTACTCCTACCACGACGGGGACTCTATAGGCGGAGGATCCATGCCTATCTGTGAGTGTGTTTGGATGACGGTTTTTGGTCCTTTTTTTCTGCTCTCCGCTGAAATATAGACCTTTTTTTGTTTGTTTGCTATTTTGTTTTTGTTTTTGTTTTGTTTTTGTTTGTCTTTGTGATTTTTTTCTCCGTCTTGTTCTTCTCTTTTCTTGTGTGTGTGTGTGTGTGTGTGTGTGTGTGTGTGTGGTGTGTGTGTGTGTGTGTGTGTGTGTGTGTGTGTGTTGTGTGCGCGTGCGTGCGTGCGTGTGTGTGATAATTATAATAAAGATAATATTCCTCGCACACCACATCCACAGACCCTCCCCCCATACACACACGGACACGCACGCACGCACACACTCACGCACACACGCACGCACGCACGCACGCACGCACACACACACATATTCACACACATAAACACACACACATACACACACACACACACACACACACACACACACACACACACACACACACACACACACACACACACCCCACCACCCCACACACGCACGCACAAGGAATCACTACCAGCATCAGTGTTTCATTCCCCCCCCACCCAACCCTGTCCACAGATGAAGAGAACCCGGCCCTGAAGAAGCACTACCACGTGATCGGGGGCGACCCCTCCATCGGGGGTCTGGAGGAGGAGGACGAGGGGGACTACATCGAGGCGGACGGCAGCCGCCAGCCCCCGCGCCTGGATTCTGCTCGCCTGGATTCTGCTCGCAGCGCCAAGGCCCCCGTCATGGTCATGCCAGTCAACTCCGACGGCTCGGACATGTTCGACGGGGACGGCGACGAGGACGAGGACGAAGACGACAGCGAGGTGGACGGGCAGGGCATGTACGACGCCGACGGGCAGAGCAGCCTGGTGGCGGTGAGGCAGGGAGTGGGGATCCACGAGCCCATGTGTCCCCCGTCCCGTCTGCCGCCCATTGACGAGGGGCCTGCTAGTCACAGGTGAGGCGCTTTATTCAGCCTTTTCCTGATGCAAGCACACAAGTGGTTCAGAAGAACGCTATTTATGAGGACAAAAACACAAATTGCCAATGTTCGGGGTAATCCCCTTTGTCAAGCTACAAAACGACGCTTCAACAACAATTAAACGGTGAAAAACGATCGAAAAATGAAGGGCCAATTAAGCCACCTATCTGTTTTTGGTTGAGCTAAGTTCAGTGCTTGGACCTTTTTATGGGTTTTGTTGGGTTTTGTTGTTGTTGTTGTCCTTTTCGGGGTTGGGGGTTGGGGTTGAGGGTGTTGTGCAGGGTGTCGTTGAGGGGTAGCTCTGCTTAATCTGCTTGCTATTTTGTTGTTGTTGTTGTTGGTGGTGGTGGTGGTGGTGGTGGTGGTGCTGCTGCTGCTGCTGCTGCTGCTGCTGGTGGTTGTGGTGGTGCTGCTGCTTCTTCCTCCTGCTCCTCCTCCGCCTCCTCCTTCTCCTCCTCCTTCTTTTGTCGTTGTTGTTGTTGTTGACCGTGGTGGTGGTAATTATCTTCTTCCTTCATTGCTCTTCTCCTTTTGAAGGGTGAGGGTGTCGTTGAGGGGGTTGCTCCTATTACTCTGCTTGCTATTGCTGTTGCTCTTGGTGGTGGTGGTGGTGCTGGTGGTGGTGCTGGTGGTGGTGCTGTTGTTACTGGTTTTGTCGTTGTTGTAATTGTTGTTGTTGGTGTTCTCTCTCTCTCTGTCTGTCTCTGTCTCTCTGTCTCTGTCTCTGTCTCTGTCTCTCTCTCTGTCTCTCTCTCTCTCTCTCTCTCTCTCTCTCTCTCTCTCTCTCTCTCTCTCTCTCTCTCTCTCTCTCTTCTTCTCTCCCACTTTCTCTTCCCCCATTTTTGTCTCTCATCCTTCTCCTCTTCTCTCTCTCTCTCTCTCTCTCTCTCTCTCTCTCTCTCTCTCTCTCTCTCTCTCTCTCTCTCTCTCTCATCTCTTCTACATCCACACACTCACCCACCACCCACACACACACACACCACACACACACACACACACAACACACACACACACACACACCGCACACCCACACACCCGCACACAACAACACCACCACCCACCACATCTCTTACAAGACTTGTACCACACCATGCAGTGTAACAGCACAATCCTCCTCCTCCGCCTCCTCCTTCGTATAATTAAACTGTATATCCATACACAGATCCTACACGGGCGCGGGCAACAGCGGCAGCAGGAAGAGCAGCGGACACACGGCCACCTCCTTCAGCGCGCACAGCCCCACCATCATCGAGGAGGAGTCCCCGCGGAGCGATACCCCGACCTCGCCCCGCGCGCCGATGGAGCCGCATCACCCCGACCTTCCGCCGCGCCCCTCCTCCAGGGCCGAGACCCCCTCCGGACGACGCAGTTCCCTGGGGCTGCTGTACAAGATGGAGGGCAACATGATGGTGGCTATTCCAGACATCATTGAACAAGTAGTGAGACCATTTTTCGTTCCTGTGCTTGTGTGGGTTTTTTTTTTTTTGCCGCTTATGTGCTGTCAGTAACGGGGCAACGCATCGCACTCCCAGCGTCGCCGTTTTAGGGCACCTTCCTCCAAACTCTGCCAGAATGGGTTACGCCACTGAAGGGGCACTGTGTGTCTTTATCTCCGCGCAGCTGTCTACCCCGACGCTGTCAGCGCCCTCCGAAAGGTTTGGGTAGTGATAAGGCTGTGGAAGCAACTTAGCGTCAAAACACGCACGTAAACATGAGGCGCGTCCGCCCCGGGTAAAAAGAAAGAAAGAAAAAGGGTCCGTTTCGATATAAACGATTTTTCTTTTGTTTGTGCTGACGGAATCAGCGTAGGTGGTTATAAAAAAGAAACGCCTGCTATAATCTGAGTTGTCTGTTACAAACTGACTGCCATATGAGCAGTGTGTGTGTGTGTGTGAAAAACTCGTTAGCTGACAGTTTTCCGAAACCCGTGGCGTACTCATGCAGTTATGGCAATGGTTTGAGGAAGGATGTCGTTAACCAGCGCTTGGAGTTCGGGTGCTACGCTTAGTTACCGTCACTGCCTGCTGCGCTCTGCCAATTTACTGTGTGTCCCAGTCTCTGCCATAAACCCAAGTGTATGCTGTTCACAGAAGCTTAATTAACCCTTTCGCTGCCACGCTTTGCCACGCTGTCCCTTCAAAAGAGCCACCAGTAAAATGGAAAAGCTGAAATTCTTCAAAAATCTGAAGCAAGAATGACTGCTAGCGTTGTAACCTTTTTAACCTTTATGAAATTCTTCAGTTTTTTTGCTTTTCCATTAGCATGTGGAAGTATTTCCATCAATATGCGCGGTGTTGAAAGTAAATTTGTTACAGGACCGAAGGGTGTTCTGTTTGCAGGCTTTTATGTGCATTTTTCAGCCCGGAAATGTTGCATGCTGGGGCAGAGAAAGGGTTAATAATAGCTACATGCTGTCACGTTTGCTGAGGAGGTTTGCTTAACCTTCAGATCATGTGCACTTTCTAATCGTGGTGGCTGTTTAATTGAGCGTTTGGGTTTTAAACGAGAGGTGGTGTACGGATTGGATAAATGTAATACAAGGTGAATGCAAACGACAGGCTTATGAAAGATGCTGTTAAAAT